>CAUYPK010026292.1:0-44398 GCA_963574355.1 Loris lydekkerianus | reverse complement strand
AGTGATTGTGATTTAGCTTGATTACCTGTTAAGCTACGGTTTTCTGCACTTTATTTAAAGTTTTAAAGTTGTTGTTGCTAGTTTACAGTTGTTCTTTAGCAATAAATATTGAAAAGCATTTAACCTACTGATTCCTCAATTATTGTAATTGTTTTGGGTATATATTTTTATTTTTGAAATTTACCAGTGGCTGCTGCATTTTCCACCTCGGCTTATACTCGAGTCACTAAGTTATCCCAGTTTTTAGGGTCAAATTAAGGGGGTCGGCTTATACTCGAGTATATATAGTATTTCTAAATCTAAAAAAGTCCCAAATCTGAAACACTTCTGGTTCCAAGCATTTGGGTAAGGGATACACCACCTGCAGCTATAAAGTATTTGCTTTCCTCATTACTCTGTAAGCTCCACTTAAGCAGAAACAGTGTTAGTATTATTGTTCTTCTCGTTTTGAATGCCTAGCTAGTTTATAGTAGATGCTTATACTATGATAAGATAAAAATTGAGAGCTTGGTTACCTAAGGTCAAGATTTTAGAGTTCAGGAAACTTATATTTTAGTTGGGGCAAGTTACCAAGTATCTCTAAACTTCAGTTTCCTCATCTATAAAGCAGAAATAAGAGCAGTACTATTTTATAAGACTATCATGAAAATTAAATAAGACAGTTCATATGGACTATTTAACTGTTATCTCTTTATCTCTTTACAGATAAACCTCAGTGAACTTGAATGATTGTCGAGGTAATGATTTTTATTAAGCCATATACTTCTCCTGTTTTTTATTCTATGTATACCAAGCAACACATTCATACTAGATCTTCCCATGTGTTTTGTTATAGGAAAAGAATTCACTTTTCTGGCAAAAAAAAAAAAAAAAAAAAAAAAAAAAAAAAAGGGATATAGTTCTTTCTGACAGAGTTTATAAAACAAATTATAAACATGTGTTTTAGTTTATGCTCTGTAGCTTTTTGTAAATGTCAGTTGCATGACTCAGCAAATGTAAGTGCATCTACCTCTGGGATGGTGACAAGATTGGGTGCCAAGATATGCTGCTCTGATATGCCAGACTCACCAAAGAGGTGCCTCCCTGTGAAGTCTTTTGGTGCCTTGCCACGCCTTCTCTTGCCAAGGCTCGGATCTCATTTAGTCCCCTCCTCCTCACTTCTATAGCCCCTTTATTTATATCAGGAAATTATTGAGCTATGAGTCTTACCCAAATGTTTATTAATTACATGTCACAAAGTACCCTAATTTCTACAATCAAGTGCTTCATAACAAAGAGGACACTCCTATCCATTAAACAACTAGTCATTGATCACTGACTCTGTGCCTGTGTGATTGTTTTCCAGCCCTATTTAAAAGAATAAAACAAAATTCAGCATTCAGCAATGCAAAATTTCTTGTTGCCACCCCCCAAAAAATTATTAAGCATGCAATGAAGCAGAATCCTTAACCAGGAGAAAAATATATCCACAGAAAAAATTCCTAAATGACAGAGATAATTGAATAGGCAGAAAATATGTTAACATAGATACTAAAATATACCTATTAATACTCATGGATTTAAAGGAAACCATGAATATAAGGAGGAAAGAAACAAAAGATATAAAAATCACTCAAACAGCATTTCTATAAATGAAAAATACAGTATTTAAAAAATGTACCAGATATGATTATAGAAGACTAGGCACTGCAAATGTGAATGTGAAGACATAGGAAAAGAAACTATCTAAAGTGAACCACACAGAAGAAAAACACATGAGAAAACAGACACCTATACTGACCTGTGGGTTAGTATCAAGTGGTCTGAATACATGCAATTAAAGACCCAGAAAAAGTGGATGTATAGAAAATATTTCAAGAAATAATTTTTTCATATTCAATAAAAGTAATAAATCCACACATCTGGGAAGTTCTATCAATTTCCAAGCAGGGTACACATCAAAGCAAGTAGGCCACCTTGTTCCCCTCTCCTTACTTGCTGGAGGTGTTTCCTGTCACCTCCCTATTGAATTCCAGTGTTTCCTCTTAGAGGATCTATTCAAAGTGTGATTACCTATTCACTATTTTCATTCTTCTTTGTGGAGCAGATGAGTGGCAGATGCCGCTACTCATCCATCTTGAAACCCCTCTTTTTTTCTTTTTCTTTTTTTTTTTTTTGCAGTTTTGGGCCAGGGCTGGGTTTGAACCTGCCACCTCCGGCATATGGGGCCAGCACCCTACTCCTTTGAGCCATCACCACCACCCAAAATCCCTCTATCATTATTATTACTTTGTCTCCTTGGTTGAAAGTTTGACACAACCTACTCTTTACTCATTTCGGTTGGGCTTAATGAACATCTTTGAACATTTCTTGTTTTGCAGATCCACTGGTGATCAATTCTCTCTGTGAGTTAAAGACTTATTTCAGTCTTCATTTATAAAAGTTATTTTTTAATAAGGTTCATGCAAGGCAATTGCTAAAATTCATTGATGAAAAGAAATTCTTAAAAGCAGACAAAGCAGGAAAGGGTGCATTAAATACAAAGACAAAAGATAAGAAACTACAGTCTTATCAGAAACTATGCATGCCAGAAGGTGATGGACATTTTCAAAGCAATGAAAGAATAACAAAATATGTCAATCTAAAATGCTATTGTCATAAAAAATTCTTGGCGCTAGCCCCACAGGCCGGAGGTGGCGGGTTCAAACCCAGCCCTGGCCAAAAACAAAAAACAAAAAAAAAAATTGTACAAATGAAGGTCAAAATAAGTCTTTTTCAGATGTACACTGAGAGAATTGATCACCAGTGGATCTGCAAAACAAGAAATGTTCAAAGATGTTCATTAAGCCCAAGGGAAGTAAGTGAAGTAAAGTGTAGGGTATTTCAAGCTTTCAACCAAGAAGACAAAGTGTAAATAATAGACCGGCTTCAAGATGGATGACTAGAAGCATCTGGCACTCATGTGCTCCACAAAGAAAAATGAAAACATTGAGAAGGTAATCATACTTTGAATAGATCCTCTAAGACAGAATGCTGGAATTCAATAGAGAGGTGACAGAAAACACTTCTATCAACTAAGGCAGCCTACTTGGCCAGGATTACCCAGGGACCTGAAGAGGTTCTTCTGTGCAAGGGAAGGGGCAGTGAGTGACCCCCCACCAGTAGTCCACATTCCCACTGCAGACTCCTAAATTGTAGCCTTGAGACCCTTGAAGGCCCTGAGATTAACTTATGGAGCTGCCTGGAGAACATGTAAAGGTGTTGCTTCAGAAAGAAAACTCACATTGGGTCCCACATACCCTTAATCCCTAAGCAGCTACAACAAGTCATCATGTTGAGAGCACAGCCCTCACCAGATTGCATCCTGCCCAGGGACGCTATGGGCCATGCATTGCCACATCTCTGGCAGTAGCTGCACAGGCTACTGCCACCAAGGCTAAAATGTGAGCCTTTAGGAAATCTCTCTTCTCCCAGTGATGAGGTTGCTGCACATCTTCACGTTCCAGAGGACACATTCTCCTGCCCACACTAACCACTGTTGCTTCTAGGGCTGAAGCACGAGAGACCTGCATGCTCCTCAGCTTCCTGCATAAAGCTGCTGCCACTGAAAGCAGCCCTGCCCTTACTAGGGAAAGGGCTGCAGCACAACTGCAGCCACCACACCTGAGCATTCCACCTTGGGCCTGGGGATCACCCCACTCTTGCCTACCATAAACTGTGTCTGCACATACCAGGGAGCCTGAGAAAAGATCTACCTGGCCTGGCTTCTCTGCCCTAGTGTCTAAGCATGACACAGTGGGCCTTGAGAATGCTTAGCGCACTTCACCACTACTGACACCTGAGTACTCCTGGGGTTCTGAGGTTAGGGCCTCCCAAACTGTTGCTACCACTGCAACTGACACCCGCTTGCGTTCAATACCTCTAGGAACCGAAACAAGACAAGGGTGCCCATTTTCATCACTCCTATTTAACATAGCATAAGAAGTCCTAGCCTGAGCAATCAGGCAAGAGAAAGAAATAAAAGTTATCCAAAGTAGAAAAGATGTAAAATCATCCCTTTTTGCTGATAATATAACCTTATATCTAGAAAAGCTTAAAGCCTCCACCAATAAACTCTTAGAACTGATAAATTCAGCAAAGTTGCAGGATACAAAAATCAACATATAAAATCAGTAGTGTTTCTATATGTCAATAACAATCAAGCTGAGAATGAAATCAAGAAAGCAATTCTGTTGATAGTAGTTACAAAAACAAATACGCTTAGGAGTAAGTTTAACTAAAGAGATAGAAGATCTGTACAAGAAAAACTACAAAACACTTTGAAAAGAAATTATAAAGGATACAAATAAATAGACATTCATGATCATGGATCAGAATAACATTGTTAAGATGACCGTACTACCTAAAGTACTTCACAGATTACATGTAATATTTGTCAAAATACCAATGTCATTTTTCACAGAAATAGAAAAAAGATTCTGAAATTCACACCAAAAAAAAAGAGCTCAAATAGCTAAACTAATCCAATGCAAAAAGAACAAGCTTCAGGCATCACACGGCATGACTTCAAAATATATTACAAACAAAATAGCATGGTACTGGTATAAAAACAGATGCATAGACCAGTGGACAGAACAGAAAATTTAGAAACAAAGCCATATATTTATAGCCAAAGATTTTCAACAAAGGTGCCAAGAACATACATTAGGACTAATACATTCTTTTCAATAAATGGTGCTGAGAAAACTGAGTATTCATATGGAGAATAATGAATCTAGACCCCTCTCTCTCACCATATACAAAAGTCAAGTCAAAGTTGATTAAAGACTTAAATGTAAGAACTGAAACTTTAAAACTACTAGAAAAAAACAAAGGATATTGGTGTAGGCAAAGATTTGGTGGCTAAGACTCTAAAAATATAGACAACAAAATCAAAAATAGACTAATGGGATTATATTAAATTAAAAATTTTTTCACAGCAAACAATCAATGAAATGAAAAGAATGTGATTAAATATTTGCAAACCTTGCATCTAACAAGGCAATAATATCCAGAATATACGAGGAACTCAACAGGAAAAAAAGAAATGATCCCATTAAAAAGTGGGCAAATATATAGTCCATAAAGGGTCAATATAAGGAATGAGGCCTACCATACTGATATGTACACGCAGTTTACTTTCTGTACAGCTTTTATTAGAAAAGATCATGTGAGATCATGCATAATTAAAACAGTAAAATCAAATATACAGTATCATACAAAACTAATATGTTTACTGTTTTCTCGTATTTTAATCATTCCTTCCAAAAAAAAGCAGTGAAAAACAATCTCTTCCTTATTCTTATTACAAGCACTAAGTGGAGAAAGCACTCTCAACGCTTCCTATACGACTCGGCATACCTGACCATTTTCCCACAGTAAATGACTTCAACTGCATTATCAGATGCCTGGCATTCTTTTCTTCTGGAGTCTACAATTTCTGTGTCATCCTCACTACCTTCTTCCACTTCATCAGCTGCTTCATGCACTTTTTTTTTTTTAAATTGTTATATAATAGCTGTGTACATTAGTGCAATCAAGGGGTACAATGTGCTGGTTTCATATACAATCTGAAATATTCTCATCAAACTGTTCAACGTAGCCTTCATGGCATTTTCTTAGTTATTGTATGTAGACATTTGTATTCTACCTTTAGTAAGTTTTGCCTGTACGCATTCTAAGATGCACCATAGGTGTGCCCCCACCCGTTACCCTCTCTCCACCTTAACCTCCCCCTTCCCTTCCCCTTCCTTGGCCTTATTCTGTTTCTTGATTGTGATGGTAGTCACATGACTCTGCATGTGAATTAAAATCCATAGGCCTGCACAACAAAACCTAGACTTTTACTGTATGTAAATTGAACTAATAATAACAAGCTACAAGACTAATCTCATATTTCAAACACCCTACACATAGCATCATTTTCACACTCACAGGCACATTGTTCCTGACACCATTGGCCCTCAGAGTAGCTAAGGTGCCCAGGAGTGTTTCTAATACTTAGGGTTAAAATACCTATAGGCCCTTTACTATTTTCCAGGCACTATTCAGGTGCTTTGGGTACATCTATGAGCTTTAAAAACTAAAACCCATGACTGAGGTGTAAGGAGAGGGGTATAGATAATAAAGGTAAATATAACAAGTTAGTAAATTAAAAGTAATTATTATGTGCTATAGTATTATATATTAATTTATAATATTACATAATAAATAAGTAAACCATATAAAAAGAAGATAAGTACTATTGGGAAAAATTAAAGCAGAAAAAGGAGAATTACTAGTGTGTGAGTGGAGGAGAGCTACATGCAATTTTATTATAATTGGGGTGCAGGCTTGACCTCCTTGAGCAGAGAGATGTAGGAAAAATTGAAAGGCAAGCCTCCAGGGGGAAAGCATTTCAAGCTAAGGAAAAGGGGACAGCTACGTGAAAGTTATGTCTGGCATCTTCTGGGAATAGCAAGGAAACCTGTATTTTTACTACATATCAAAGCCACACAAAGACAATACAGAAAAGAAAACTAGCATCCTTTCTGCATACAGATGCAAAAATCCTAAACAAAATACCAGCAAACTAAATTTAATAGCATATTAAAAGAATTATACACCATGACCGAGTAAGATTTATCCCAGAAATACAAGAAAATCAACAAATAAAATATACCTTGTTGATAGGACAAAAAAAAAAACAAAAAAAAACAAAAAAAAACATGGTCATCTGAATCGGCACATAAAGAGTTTTTGACAAAATCTATGATAAAAAAAATCAGAAAACAAGAAATAGACAGTAATTCCTCACATAACAAAGGGCATTTATGAGAGGCCCATAGCTAGGATTATACTCAGTGGTGAAAACTGACCTTCACATTCATATAGAATTGCAAGAAACCAAAGTAATACTTTAAAAGAGAAACAAAGCTGGGCCACTCACATTTCTGGAGTTCTAAGCTTACTAAAAAGCTATGGTAATCAAAACAGTATGGTACTGCCATGAAGATATGAATGTGTAATATAGACCAATGATATGGAATTGAAATCCACAAATAAACCCATATATCTATGGCCACTTGATTGCCCACAGGAGTACTAGACCCTTCAAGAATGAATTTTTCAACAAATGGTGCTCAGACAACTGGATAGCCACATGCAAAAGAATGAAGTCAAACCTACCTCATATCACAGATAAAAATTAACTAAAATTGACCAATGACCTAACCATAAAAGCTTTATCCATAAAACTTTTATCAGAAGACACAGAGGTGGTGGCTTTTTACATATAATGTCAGAAGCACAAGCAATAGAAGAAAAAATGGATAAACTGGACTTCACCAAAATTAAAAATTTGTGGGCACCAAAGGACATTATTAAGATTATGGAAAGACAACATACAGAATGGTACAAAACATTTGCAAATCATATTATGATAAGGGTCTAGTATCCACAACATAAAAAGAATTTACACACTTCAACAAAAAGAGAAACAACCCAATTTAAAAATGAGCCAACAACTTGAATATACATTTTTCAGAAAAAGATGTACAAATGGCTGAAAACCACGTGAAAAGATATTCATCATCATTAGTCATTAAGGAAATGAAAGTCAAAATCACTATCCTTGATATACCTCTTCACATCCACTAGAATGGCCATAATCTCTTTATAAAAGGAAAATGATAAGTGTTGGCAATAAAATGGAGAAATTAGAGCCCTCACAGATTGCTCATGAGAATGTAAAATTGGTTCAGCTGCTGTGGCAATAGACAGTTTGGCAATTCCTCAGAAAGCTAAACATAGAATTGTCATTTGGCCCAGTGATTCTACCCCCAGGTTTATAACTAAAGGAATTGAAAACAGGTACTCAAGCAAATACATGAACATGGATATTCACAGCAGCACTATTCACTACAGCCAAAAGATGGAAACAACCGAAACGTCTATCAACAGAGGAATGGATAAACAAACTGTGGTATATCCAAGTGCAGTGGAATATCATTAACTCATGAAAAGGAATGAAGAGTGATATAAGTTAAATGTGAATAAACCTCACACATGTTGTGCTGTATGAAAAAAGAAAAAAAGACATGAAGGGCCGTATGTTGTGTGATTCCATATATATGCCCTACCCAGAATAGGTAAATCCATAAATAGAAAGCAGATTGGTGGTTGCCTAGCAATGGGCAAAAAAATGAAAATGAGTCTGGGTTTTCCTTTTTGGATTAATAAAAATGGTTTGGATCTAGATAGAGGTGGTTGCTGTAAGCATTCACTAAATTCTTCAAAGTTGTTAATTTTATGTTAGGTAAATTTCAACTCAATTAAAAAAAAACAGGATGTTTTAAAAATAATTTTTTTAAAGGACAAGATGCCTATAGCACCTTGGACAGAAGTTCTTCTCAAACTTCAATATACTTGCAAATAACAACAGAATCTTTTTAAAAACAGATACCTAAACTTCCACAGATTGTGATGCAGGAGATTTGGTTTACACACTGTATTTCTGTGCAACTCTGCAACTGACTCTGATGCAGGTCAGAGTCACTATGAGAAGAATTGCTGTAAGGTATAGATGACAAGAACAGAAATGGGGACAGGGTTCTGGATCCCAAGCAGAGCTGGGATCCGCCTGACCTGGTGTACCCAGCTGGCTAGTATATCATGAGACACCCATGTCTGTATCACAAAGCAATAATCCCAAAATACATAGGTACCAATATCTTTGGGAGCCAATAGTGGTGTTGGGATGCTTGGCCAAATTTTGCATCTCATTCGAAGCACTATTCACATCTCTGCAATGAACCAAGGAAGTCTCATCATGTCACATAGTCTCTGAGCTCGGGAACTGCCACCTTTCACCCCTCCCTCACGTCCCCCAGCAGCCACACATCAGAAAGGACGCTTCTTCAATCCTGGTATATGTTTTGCTTAAACACAGCAGTCAGGCTGTTCCTTATCTGGGCTGTATATAAATTCAAAGAGCAGGGTTGATACCCTATCTCCTGTAACTAAGGCCTGTGCATTCTGAGTAATCTATCAGAAAATTAAAAGAAATATGGTCTTGTTTGGGCAGTCCACCCTGATTACACTAGATAAACCTTCACACTCTCATCTAGTTGGTTAGCAAAATAACATCCCCAGTAGTTCTCAAAACACTGCCCTGCTAGTGGAGTCCCTGAATTAGCTCAAGCCAGTGCCATGGACTAACAGCTCCTCTGACTCTCTCCCTCCCTGCTGGGGTCTCTGTGCATCACTTCCCACAGCTGAGCACCCTACTGTTCCTCCTCCAAGTCTCAGAAGTCCTGATAAAAGGCCCAACTGACTTCCTCAACACAGCTGATTTTTCCTCTCCTCCATGCCTTGGAGCATCGCCACCAACCCATCTCAACCCAGGCAACTCTTACTCAACTTTCATAGTTTACTCAGGGTCTCCTCGTTTAAGATTTCTTTAACCCCTTCTCTGTATTGCATGAGGTGCACAGGATTCTCTGGGGCTGCCCCAATCCAACACACAAGCGTAACAATCTGTCCATGACTCTAGTCGGAGGGAACCAAGGAGAGGTGCAGGCCGGAGCGGCCATGTCCACAGAAGCGAAGGGACGACTGCACAGTGTGTGTCTGAGATGCCAGGCAGGAGAGCCCCAGACGGTCTGCCTTGCCACCCTCCCGGCCTTCCCTCCTGTCCTCCTTTCTTTCATGCACATATTCCATTTCATGGCACCTATGCAGTCCCTGAGGTAGACCACGGGCTGCAGAGCCAGTCTTTGCTTGCACAGGTCTCATCCCTCCAGCACAGAAGAAAGAAGTTCAAACACCACCTTGTTTCCACAGTGGTAACAGCCAAGAACTAAGAGGTGCATTGTGGAAGATGAGGGGAAAAAAATGACTAAAGTAGCTGATGTCCTTCTTATGGCGTCACTTTTAACATGCATGCTGGTTTCAGATATGCTAGAATGTGAAAAGGTGCACCAAAGAAATAAGGAGCTGTGATTGTTAGACAATTAGTCATCAACTTTCATTGTGATGAGGGCTGAGGGTGCTGAGAAAATGGGAGACAGGGGGACCTGATTTGGCACATAGGATGGGGACAGGGAAGCCCGGGGAAGCTTCTTGGAGGAAGGGACATCTAAGCAGAGATCTTCAGTTTAAGAAGCAAATTTCCAGGCAAAGTGAAGACAGGAAGGGCATCCCAGGCAGAGAAGAGTGTGTGTGAAGTGTGAGTTTGGAACGTGGCTGGAGGGTTCTAGACAGGCCTGGGACAAAGACACCATAGGCATGTGAGACCCTTGGGTCTGTGTGAGCCACACTCCCAAGCCAAGCTCTATCTTGGGAGCCACAGAGAGGCCTCCAAGTGGGGACAACAGAGTCACATCCACACCTTCCAAAAACTGGTGCGGACTTCATGTGGCTCTGCACTGTGCCCCTGGTGGTCTGGCTCAGCCACCCAAATCACATTACCTGCGACACACCTAAGTTACGGATGTAACTCACATTCACCAGGAGACATTGTTTCAACAGGAATGATTGGGATGATGCTGCAGAGGAAGATGAGGGACTGTTTAGGGCTCTGGCCTGCAAAACACCCACCAAAACTTCACCACTGCCTGGCGCACCCCACATTCCTGCTGGAACAGTGTGCCCTTACGGCTGTAAGCCATAGCCACAGCACAAGGCAGAGAGAACTGGGGTTGTTCCCTCTGCTGATGACAGGAATGCATCATCCCACAAGGCCCACCAGGGGTGCAGAGAGGTCAGATGCTAAGACAGGAACCAAAAGGAACAGACACACCAGCTTGGGAAGAGGGCCCTTTCTGGGGGATAGAAAGACCCAGTTATGGAGAGGGTCCTCCCAACCCACAACCACGTCTCTCCACAGCCCTGCCCAGAGACTGTCACAGCACCATGTGGCCTGTAGGAGGAAACAGAAATGGCCTCCTGCATGGAGGATGCAAGGCCCTCCATGGGTAGACCTTGGTCCTGCTCCACCTTCATTTCCAGACCTGCACTGTGGATGGGCTGCTGAGAGATCCATTGTCCATCTCAGTTAATGGCATCTAAAAATACCAGGAAGGTCAGCGCAGGCCTGGAAGACACTGACAACCACAGATGCCATTTATTGAACCCCTTTACACAACAATTATGCGTGCATGTAACGTGTATTTGTGGTACATGTATGTGTGAGTAGTGTGTATGTGTGGTGTGAGTGTGGTGTGTGTGCATGCATGTGTACGCCGTATGTCAGTGTGGGGGGGAGGTGATTTGTGTGTATATGCGGTGTGAGATCTGCGTGCAGGGTGTGGTATATGTGGTGTGTGTTTGTTGTGTGGGGCATGTATATGGTGAATGTGAGTGCGTGAATGTTTCAGAGATGACCTATTATTTATTTTGAAAATCACGGATCTATTTGGGGCATTACATAATATATAACCTCTATCTTGTGAGAATGCTAGTTAAAGCTTAGCAGTTACATAGATTAAGTGAGTTGAAGAAAAGTTCACTGTGTCTGGCACATATGTGCTCAGTAAATGGCAGTTATGATCATTCTAACTTTTTCGATTATCGTCTTCAATTCTCACTTTGCAACAGCCTTCATTGTAGTTATTATTATTATCTCTGCCTTCAAATTAGGAAACTGAAGTTAGAGAAATATAAGGCAGCAGGCCCAAAGAACACAGCCAAGAGGGCACAGAGTGACCAGCCTGCCTCCCTGGCTCACAGCCTCCGCCCCTCCTCTCTGGAGTCTGGGCCCACACAGCAGGAAGAAGGACTGAGCAAAGCCAGGTGTCAGTGGTGAGGCAAGGGTAGGCTCCCTGCCTCCAATTCCCTGCCGTGGACTCCACGGGCTCTCTGGAGAGGCTGAGGTTCCATTTTCTACTCTCTAACCATCAGGGAAGGTCGAGGACTGTGTATCTCTTTCGGTGAGAAAAAAAAATGCTCTATTTATGAAATATGACTCTTATAAATTAAAAAATTACTCATTATGAAACCAGAAGGATATCTGGCACAGGAATTATCACTAAAAAGTCAGGGCTGCTGCGATCTGTAGGTGAGAGCCTGAACTTCACACTGCAGGCTATCATGTCAAACATGTGGCAAACCACCACTACTGTTGTGGGAATATTAAGAAAAAGCAGGAGGAGCACACATCCATGCAGAAACACAGACGCATGCACACACGGGCTTCAGAGGTAGACTGGGGTTTAGATTCTGGCTCTATCACTTACTAAATGTATGATCTTTGGTCAGGGTACTTAACCTTTCTTAGGCTTGATTTCCTGTTGATAAAATTTCATAATTTTGGAGGGAAAAAATTAAAAATGCACATTTAGTGCTCACCCAGAAACATTTAACAAATGACTATAGTTTTATTACCCAATACCACTTACTAAGTGTCTTCTGGTGCTAATAAATACTCCTCTGCCCTCTGAGAGCTAGTAGAGTAAATAGAGAAATTTTCTATAGTCAGAGTTCAAATTAACCTGCATGTTGTTAAGGTGCTAAGGATAAAGATCTCCGTAGAGGATTCCCCTGGAATTTAGAAATCAGGAAACTTAGAGAAGGAACTCTTCCCAAGACAAAGCAAAAAGAGAAGAGTCTGGGAACCTGGTCAAAACCTGTGGAAATAACCTAAATGCCCACCAATCCAGGAATGGATTAACAAGCTGTGGTATATATATATATCATGGAATACTATTCAGCCACTAAAAATGATGTTGCCTTTACATCTTTTATATTAACCTGGATGGAGTTGAAACACATTCTTCTTAATAAAGCATCACAAGAATGGAAAAACAAGAATCCTCAATTCTGACATGAGGACAATTGATGACCTAGTACATGGTGGGGGAGGGAATGGGGATATCAGAGAAAGGAAAGGACGGATGGGGATGGGGGTCACGGTGTGTGACACACCTCTTGAAGGTGGGACACAATTATAAGAGGGTCTTTACCTAACAAATGCAATCAGTGTAACCTGGTTCTCTGTCTCCTCAATGAATCCCCCAAAAAAACCCTCCAAAATAAAGATGTAAAAAATTTCATTAAAATAATAATAATAATAATGCACATCAAGATACATGATAGTAAAACTACAGAACAAGGATGGTGAAGATCCTTGTAAGAGCAGCCAGAGAAAACTGACAAATACTTCCAAAAAAAGAGCAATAATAATTCTTTTTTTTTTTTTTTTTTCTCATCATCATGCAGCCAGCTGCTATAGAACCAAGCCTCAAGCAAACTGCACTCCCCGGAGTTTCGTGGCAGCATGGCCCACCTGAGGAGGCCTTGCCCTCTCTGGCCAAAGGCTGAGGACACTGTTTTAGGAGTTTGAAGCTGGGTAGCACCTCACTCTTCAGCTGAATTCGGGCTACCAGCAAGCTGCAGAGGGACTGTGGAGCCTAAGATCTATACACACCTTGGACAATGCCCACTGTCCTGCTATAAACTGCTTTTGAAACAACTTATGAGCAGACTGCACATCCCTCTTGTATCTTTCATATTCTGTTTTCCTGGAAGGGGTCCCACACTCTCTCGTCATAGTCAGTTTGGGAGTCTAAACCTGGGCATTGCCCTGCCCTCAGGTTGAGCTCAGTCCTACCCTCCTGAGTTGGGATACAGGACCTACCTACTCCTAGGACAATTGCTACTGCCCTGCTACAAGCTGCACTGAGACTGAGATGGAGCACACGGCACTCTACCATACATCTTACCCATGCTGTTTGCCTAGAAGAGGCCCACCCTCTGAGTCAGAGGCTCAAGACACAATTTAGGGAGTTTAAAGTTGGGTAGCCCAGGAGGAGACATGGAGACTAGGACCTCCCTTCCTCCAGCTACCCATTGCTATGAACATACCTGCCTCTACTCCCAAGCTTGACTTTTGGGAGCAAGTGAAATAAATGCAGGACAGTCACTTCTGATGGACTTCTGATGGGTACACCCCCAATGATACTGGGTTCCTCCATTCAGGGATGGACAGGGATGCCCATTTTCTAGGCCTGGGTAAGCTCAGAAATCAACTTCACCATAGACTCCATCGCTAGGTATAACCAGGCCCTTTCCAGGCTGCATTCCCTGGACTCAAGCAAGGTCAAGAAAAAAGCAGCCTTATCAGTATCTCATCTGGGAGGTTCCTCCTGGAGTAGACAGCACATACCCTACTGCCTGGGGGCAAGGACCACATTCTTTTGCTAAGGTTAGGATTCCTTTCTGCCTGCAGGATCCTGGCCAATGGTACTACGTTCCAGACATGCATTCCCCAAACCCTGTCACAGGATAGGAAAAGCAGTATGTAAGCCCCTATACAGAAGACCCACATGGGCTGCCTACTTGGGTTCCCCACTTTGTTGCTGGAGGTTCCCCCCTTTCTCTTATCTACTTCTTTATCAATAAACTGTGTCCTTTTTCTTACTTGAATGGTCCATGGTTTCATTACTAGAACCCCATGATCGAGGACTGGACACAGAGAAATTCCGGCTGCGCCAATAGTACTATGCTCTCTGCATCTGCTTCTGCACAGAAGGTACAGCTCATTTCCAATAATTAATTTCTTAATGGCACCAATAGAAACCAACAGGCAGGGGAGACGTTTTAGTTGCTGTAAGAAAACAACTGTCAACCGATAAATGTATACGTAGCAAAACTTTTGGCAATTAGGGATAAGTAAAGACATTTACAGACCAATAAAAATCAAGAGGATTTGCCACAAACATACCTTCACTAAATAAAAATCTAATGATATACCACAGATAGATAAAAAGCAATCCCAGATAGAAAGGTACAGATGCAAAAAAGAATGATAAGCACAGATATTCAAAGATGTAAGCAAAGCTAAATAAATATTTTATAAAACAATAAAACAAATCTTGTTTGGTGGATTGGCTACAATGAGATAAAATTAAAATATTGGACAAAATAATGTGTAAGTTAGAAAAGGATAATATTTAATAATTAATATTAATATTAATTTTATAAGGTATTGATGTATTAGAAGGAGGATAAAGATGCACTTCAAAGATTATAAGGATACTTGTTAAATTATTCTAGGCTAACTATAGAACTAATCCAACAGAGTATAAGTTTCAAAGTAGCAGGTAGAAAAAATAAGGTTTAAAAAAATCAAATAGTTTTTTCAAAGACAAGATAAAAAGTTAAAAAATAGGACAAACATAAAAGGTAAAGTAGAAATCATTCTAAATATATTGAGAACCATAGAAATGTAAATAAAAACCCCATATTCTCCAGTTAAATAACAATAACAACAACAACAACAAAACACTTTAGATTTTGTTAAATGTGAACCAAAATAAAAATAGTTCTTTATTGTTTGTAAGAGAAACACCTAAGACATAAAGACAGGACATAGAAAGGTTAAAGCAAAGGATGAAGAAAAATCCCACACACCTACTCACCAAAAGAAACCTGATATAGTTCTATTATTAGCAGCACAATTGGCATTAAGGCACGTTGTACTACTAGAGATAAAAGGGTTACCATATAATGATAAAAACATAGACTCCATATGAATGTAAAAATTCTAAATATGAATGATCCTTAGAGCCTCAATTAAATTTATGTTAAAAAAATAACATAAATTGACATATGTACTATGATAGTGAAAAATTTTTAATGTTATATGTCTTAATAGCCAATATGTCAAGGAGACTAAAAACTTGAATGATAGGGGAAATTTGAATGAAACAGTTGACAAATTTGACCCAATGGATATAAATAGAACATTGGATCTAACAAAGGGAGAATATACATTCTTTCCACACACTTGTGAAATATTTATGGAAATGTACCTCACTGGAGGCCATGACATCAACCTCAACGAATGTCAAAGGATGAGAACCACACAGCCCACCTTCTCTTATCACGGTAAGATGGAAAAGTCAATAGCAAAGAAATGACCAGAAATATTCCATAGCACTGGAAATTCAAAATTCAGACAATACTCAAGAGTCAACACTAAATTATAAAGGACATGTGAAAAACATTTCGCACTAAATAATATCATAAATAAAACTTGGGGATTATAGGGAATTTTACATTTAAAAATAAAATTGAAGAAAACATCCCAATTATGAAAAAGAACAGAATTAAGCCCAAAGATGGGAAGAAATTAAAAAAAAAAAATTAAAATAACAAAACAGAAATAATTTCAGTAGGAGAAACAAGAAAAGTCAACAATTGGTTCCTAAGACATCCTAGGAAATAAACCTCCGGCAACAATTCTGAGGGGAAAAAGCAAGGGAAGATGTAAATAAATGACATTAGAAGTGACAGGTGGGAAAAACACATGGCTGCCATGGAAAACAAATGCCAAGATAATGTAAGCAAGCAGCTTTATGCCGGTGGGTTGAAACTTACATGACACGGGAAAATAAACTCGAAAAATAACTTGCCAGTAAAGATTCAAGACAAATAGAAGCTTACCACGTCAAGAATATATCTTCTCATAAAAAAAAACAGGTTCCCAGTGTATGACACATTCTATCATATAGCTGAGCAATAGAAATAAACAATCTTTACATAGAAGAGGACTCTGTGCAATGGATGTCATGAGGCTAGTAGACATTTGGTAGGAAGAATTAATCAAGAAAGAAGTATGAAAGGCCAGACCCTCTCATAAACATGGGTGCAAAAATTCTTTTTAAAAAATTTGCAAATCAAACTCAGCAATAAGTGAGTTTGTACAGGAATGAAAGGTGAGGAAACCAATCAATTCCCCAGATTAACGTTCAAAGCAAAAAAAAAAAAAAAAAAAAAGATATAATTATCTCAGTATAATCATCTCTCACCATCAACCCCAATATTGAAGACAGACACATGGGGGCACTCTTGATAAAACAGCTCAATGCCTTTCAGAAGGATAATTTATTTCAATATTAATTGGTATTCTGTCATTGATCCCTTGGAAGAATGAAAAAGACACCAACTACAGCTGTTACACTCTGCATTTTCCCTCCCACTCCGTGGAGGGTGGGATGGGATTGGAATTCTATGTCACAGAAATGCAAGGAAAAAGTTGTTTACAAAAGTCTGGGCCCAGGGAGGGGTGTGGCCAACAGGCATAAAAGAAGGCATTGTCTTATGAGGGGGAGTGGAAGCAGCAAGGAAGAACAGGAAGGGTCCTGAGATTGGGATGGACCAGTGTGGTTTGCGTACTACAAACTGAAGGACCTCACCCCATTCCCTGGCAGCACCCTGAGGAGGAGAAAGACCTCAGAAGGCCAAGGCTGCCGGCACACCCAGGGAGGCCAGCCCAGGCACCAGGGCTCCTTGGGGACAGCAAAGATCCCAAAGGAGAAAGTGGGTATATGGGTGGACTCCTGCTCTGGGTTCCCAGGCATCCCATATGCCTTTCTGGTTCCTACATGGTCCAGCAGCATCCTCCAACCCCACACTGGATCAGACTGACTCTTCTGTCAGTTCCAAGGTGATGGAGCTTGGAGTCAGCAACAACTTGACATGAAGCAATGAGTCTTGTGACATTTCTGCACATCCCACCCATAGCGTAGCCTTCCTACCTACTACACATGTGCAGGGCGTTTGGGTAAGAAGTGGGAGGCAGAGACGCACATTGGCAGAAGAAGGCAGCAAAGCTCTGCTCTACCTTTCCTCCGGGGCTGGCCACTGTTTGATGTTGCCTTGGGCATCACTGCTGGCTTCTGACTTCTGGAAATCCATGCCTGCCTCCTGCCTGGCCTTCAGGGACTCCTTCAGGTCCCTGTGCAGGTGGAGGGTGCCGCTGGCCATGCTGTCCAGAAAACCGAGGATCTGGAGACAGCTCCGCATCCTGGGCGGGAACGTGGTGCTGGGGGAAAAGGCCGTGCTCAGCAAATCAGCAAATGGCCTGGTTTTGGTGTCAGCCCCGTCCCATAGAGGGGCTTCCTCTTCCTCAGGGGCCCCAAAGCAGCCCAACAGGCACAGATCCTCAGTCAGCTTCTCAAAGAGTCCGTTCCTCCTGAAGAAGTCACTGTTGACGGGGTCCAGGTGCAGTGCAGCAGACACGGCCCCCAGAGTGTGTAGCAGCAGCTCCAGGGTCTGGCTGGGGGACACAGCCCCCCACGCCTGCAACGGAGGCTCATGGAGAGAGCCCTCCAGGTCAGAGAGCAGGGACAGCAGCCCAGTGAACCCACTGGAGACTCTGAAAGCAGCACGGCCCTTGGGGGTCTCCAGGATCCGGAGCAGAGACTGAAACACCAAGCAGATAAACAATGAGAAAAGTCCAAAAGGCAAGTTAACACTGAGCTCAAGAGGACCCTGAGCTGCCGTCCCACCACAGTGTCCCCTGCACTCAGCCCTCCACGGTGCTGTCAGAACAAGGTTCAAAAGGAAGATTCTGAAACACTCGGAAATGTGTATTGTCCCTCTTACTTTTAGGTTTAAGTTGTCCACAGGTGCTTTCTGTGCTAATTTATAGTTGGGTGACCTGTTCTCTGGACTTACATCCATCTCCCTCCAGAAAGCTTCCTCTGACCTATAGCTCAGATGCTCTCACAGCCCCTTCTTCTTCACCAGTTAACATGTTCATCACACTCCATGGCAGTTACTTGAGAATTATCTCAGCTTTCCACCACATGGAAGCCCCATGAGAGCAGGACCCACGTCTGGCTTACTCACTGCTGTGGGATATAGTGTGTGCGTGACCAGAATTCACTGCATGGATAGAATGGACCATCTCTTACGCCGTGCAGGAAACCCACAGATAAACCCTCCTGGAGGCAGCTCATTGTTCTTTATCTTCCTTTTAGTGTAAACATGGGTACATCTCTCAAATGAGGAGAAGCAGTAAAATGAACCTACTGAAACATGGTGTAAAAAGATGAGGGTTTCAGGAAAGAGAAAAGAAACCTTCAATGGAATAAACTACCCTGTTTCCCCGAAAATAAGACATCCTTCGAAAATAAGACCTACTTACAGAAAAGATAAGACATCCCCTGAAAATAAGACCTAGCGCATCTTTGGGAGCAAAACTTAATATAAGACACTGCCTTATTTTCAGGGAAACAGGGTATGTAGGTGTAACATACAGCATAGGCCAAGTGTGCAGAAGCATTTAGACTGCTTGTAGCATACACGGTAGGACCCACCACCTCTAGACTGCTGAGATTTTTACTGGGATTTTTCTATTTCCTTCTAAATCCAAACCTTTATTGAGCACTAGGCTGTGTCATCCATCGAGCCCAATATATGCTATAATCAATATGCATTATTGGAAGGAAGGAGGGAGGGAACAAGGGGAGGGTTGAACAAGTCTTGAACTAGTCTCATTCTGTGCCAAAGCTTCACACCTAAAAGTACAGAACATGTGGACAATTTTGGATAAATATTAAAAGCCTGCTGTTTTTGCTATTTATTTATCAAACGCATAAATTGCATACTACTCCATCTAAAATTCAAGGCATTTTATACATGTTTCTAGAGAGCGGCCTTATCCTAGATTCTACACTGAGGTTTGAATCGTTTTATCTTTTCGGACATTTAATGTTTTACAGAGAGGGGAAAGGAGGGGAAACTGAGCAGGCACAGTTTGGAGTCAATTCCAGGATGTGTGAGACAGAGTGCAGAGAGAAAAAATAAAAAAGGAATTCCCAATTTGAGAGGAGGTGAAGCTATAACTTAGCTGCAGGGTTTAAGTTAACAAAGAGAAAACCAGTAGCTCAGGAGGGGAAAAGGGAGGGAAGGGATGAGATTTGAAAACTTTCTTATATGTGGAAAGAAAAAGAGGAACTTAGTGAAGTTATAGGCTACTATCAAATATGCAGTCATGCACTTTGGGAGGGAAAGGAAATGCTCCAGCTCCCTCTCTAAAATGCTAGTCGAGAGAGAGAGAGAGAGAGAGAGAGAGAGAGAGAGAAAGAGAGAGAGAGAGAGAGAGAGAGAGAGAGAGAGAGAGAGAGAAGAGAGAAGGAGGGAGTGGGTGGGGTCTCAGTGTGTGCCACACCTTTTGGGGGCAAGACACAATTGTAAGAGGGACTTTACCTAACAAATGGAATAAGTGTAACCTGGTTTCTTGTACCCTCAATGAATCCTCCCTCCGCCCAAAAAAAGATTCTAGGCTGCCAATAAAAGCTTACTTCGTATATGTAATTAAAAAGAAATACAATAAAATGCTGGCCCCCCGACCTAACACTAGTGTTTATGTGCAACAACATAATGTGTGTTCTACTGCTCTAATTTTGTTCTCTAATATTACATCCCATTACAAGAAACCTGAGCTCCTTGGACAGTAGTCAATCCCACATCTAGGGCAGGAGAACACAGGATGGGCCTGGGCTGTCTTGATGTATACAGGCCAGGATTCTTTCACAGGCGAAGAGAAACAGCAGCCAAGACCACAGAGCTAAAGGGTTCCCAATCTCACCTACATTTCCAGAAATTAACAGATTACTGCAGCTAAACCTATAAAGAGCTAAAGTCCTCAGTTATGTTCAAAATGGATGAATAGCATAAAGAGGTAGAAAGAGTCATTTTTACCAATGATCTTTTCCCAGTTACCAGACAAAGAAATGCATGACTGTGGTGGTTAGATCAATAACACAGCTCAGAAGGATGACTGTGGAGAAGGTGAATTGTCATTTTTCTCTTTGAAAGAAAGTCAGCATCAGGGCCACCCATGAAAGGGGACAAGTCACCATAGTAGGACAGACTTCAGGGACATGGACTTCCAATGCTGCCAGAAAGGTGGAGGCAAAAACAGAATACTCAGAACTGGGCAAGGACACTGCTTTCTCCTTCTGCATCAGGATATGGCCTCATTCATTCCAAATTTGGCTCAAAATCTAGGAAAGATGAACATTTGTAGATGTGTCCTTAAAGAGAACCATGAAGATCATTAGAGTAGGTTGTTCCAGAATGGTGATGCTCAGTGGGCATGAAAGCTCATGACATAGGTCAGGCAAGGCCTGTCTCGGTGTGTAGACAGTCAGCACAGCTGCCTGCCCCAGCCCAGGGACCCTCGGGCCAGGAGAGGCTAAGATAGATATGCTGCAACTATGCCTGCCTTGTGCGAGCTAGTCACTCCCAACAAAATATCATTTCTTTGGCTGAGTTGGAAATTCACACTAATCTTGAAGTCTGTATGGTGGGTTTGGTTTCTCCCTTCCAATTGATAACCCAGAGGAAAGGCTGCACGCTGGTATGGGGTACAGCATATGAACCTGACCTGGTGCCCGGTGAGGTGACACGTGCCCGGTGAGCTGACACGTGCCAGGAAAACTAAATAAACCAGGAAGTCATCAGGAAACCTTAAGCTCTATGTTGCTAAACAGTGTGAATTTATGTGAGTGCTTTGGAGAGCTCCTAGGGCCTCTAGGAGATTTGTTTAAGGCAAATGCAATGAATGAAGCCCTTCTGCTTATCACACAACATATGACAAAACAAATTCTAAAAGGGAGAAGGATTAGAAAACAAAACTAATCAGATTACAATTATCTGAGTGCTGGATGATCACTAAAATCTCTTCTTCTCTGAAAGGGACCACCTTCCACTTGTCCAATCTGATGCCAAATAATGCTTAAAAGAACTTCATCATTCCAAGATGGTCAAGGGCAGATACTTTTAAAAAAAGAAGCAACAAAATAACCATCCTCATTGTTATCTCTATCTCTAAGTGGGTCTCACCTGCAAATCTTAGATGGTTCTTGTCCTCCTGTTGGGAGGGGGAGGAGGAAGCCATGGCTATCCTTAATTGTTGCTTTGTTTGATTTATTAAATTCAGAGTCATTATCTAAAATGGGGGTAATCTCATTAGAACTTAGACTGCTCTATTATTATTTCTTGGGATGGGGTTAATTTCATATTTGCAGAGTCATAAAGTAAAAAGTCCAAAATCTAATTACACAAGCTTAATTTCATAGCAACTAAAGAGAAACATTTCTATCATAAAGGAAAATAAATACTTTCCTACTTCGGGAAACAATTTGTCAGGAACTGGGGGCCTAGGAGGAGGGTCTCCATTACTGTCATTCAACTTTGCATGATAATGCATCACACAGGGTTTCCAGTCTGCAGAAGGGAGTAAATTTAATCAGCTGAAGTCAAAGTAATCAGGCTAAGGTTGACACATTTCAAGAAAGGTCAGCGTTAAGCACATTTTCTCATCCTTAACTCAGTTACCATGTCATCGTCTCTGAGTTAGTATTCCTCCAGCTTGAATCTATAAAATGGATGTCTGCTGCAAAGCGCTAACTATGTTAGGGCTAACAAGATTTATTTCACATTCTATTATTTGTTATTCCTCATAATTTTCCATGTGTCATGCTGGAAGACCGGTGAGGTAATACAATTAAACTGAGAGTTGAACAGCTAAATGTATATTAGCAAATCAATCTGAATTTGTGCATAACCCAATCACGGTCCCATCGGCCATGGAAAGGAAATTCATTTGCTTACATTATTCTTTAACACAGTTATCATTTGCCAGAATTAGGTGGTGAAGTTACGTGTGCTTCACTGTTGGTATGGAAGCACCACTGGATTTTAGAAACCACTGCCCTAAGTTGTTCTCCAGAGCAGCTGGCAGATCTGACTCAAGGAAGGGACATAGAGTGACACCAGCCTTTACAGGGGTGAGGGGCACTGCCCATGCCATGGTCTTTCAGGTTGCCACACTCTTCACCCTACATCTGGCCCACTCTGTAGACACTGCCTGCAGTCAGAGTCTGCTCTCAACTTCCAAGAGGAGAGATCTGGCTGGGTGTGGTGGCTCATGCCTGTAATCCTAGCACTCTGGGAGGCCAAGGTGGGTGGATTGCTTGAGCTCATGAGTTCAAGACCAGCCTGAGCAAAAGTGAGACCCTGTCTCTAAAAATAGCCAGGTGTTGTGGTGGGCACCTACAGTCCCAGCTACTTGGAGGCTGAAGCAAGAGAATCACTTGAGCCTAAGAGTGTGAGGTTGCTGTGAGCTATGACACCACAGCATTCTACCCAGGGTAACTGAGTGAGACTCTGTATAAATAAATAAATAAATAAATAAATAAATAAATAAATAAATCCTGCCAGAAAGAGCTCCTTTTACATCTTTGTTTCCAAAGTTCCAAGGGGTTCCCAAGATGATTGAGGAATAAATGTGGATCCCACACCAGATTCCAATGACCATTCCCCACTTGCTCATGTGATGCAGTGGTGGTGAGTCTGGAACAGCAGGGCGCTAACAGCCCTAGTCCTCAGTGGACAACCTTGACAGCTCCAGGGGCCTCTGACTGCTCATCAGTGACTTGGCACCCAGGGAATAGACTGTTTTGGGTTGCCAGTGATGGCTTTGTTAAATAAGCTTCCCCAGTGTTCTTCCCTTATTTGCTCTCTTGATAGCTCGATTGTGAAATGATATTGAATCTGTAAAACACCATAATGGCTTTACAATGCTAATTCTAGAAATTCAGTCCTATTACCCAAGGGCTGACATTCCAATAAGATGCCTCTGGGCCACAGAGTAAACAAGAGAAACTTGTTGTGAGCAAAGCAGAGCACTGATTTCTTTATGGGACACAAAAATACCTTTACTCTTCAAAGGAAAAGCAAATGTTTTCCTTTCCATGGATCTGTTTGGCTTTCAATCTGAATATGTCAGAAACAATTATTCACTCAATAGAAAACCACAGTCCTGACTGCTCTGGACACGCCTTCCCTGTCTCTACCAGACATGCCAATCAAATTGAGTACAGATGTATGATGGAAAAATGCACCAAACAACACGGTCAAGTGCAGAGATCACTTAGTTTTCAGCTGCTAGTCTTAGACTGAAAATCAACTTCACCTTTTAGTGGTTGTGTGATGTTAGTTTCATCAGTGAAGCTCTCTGTATGTCTGTCTGCCCCTCTCATTAGAAGATTGGATCACATGACCCAAGGTCCTCCGCAGTTTCAAACTTTCATTAATTCTTGATCTATCTCCCCTTTCCCTTACCCTATGCTTTCCACATCTCTCTCAGTCCTCTTACCTTACCTAACATATGACCCAAGTGTCTTTCAAAAGGCATTTAACTTCCATTTTGTTTCATATAAATCACTTGCACTGATTTTTTGACCCTGTAATTAAATCACCATTTGGGTTATTGTCACACATGATACTACAGTCATGATGTCACTTTTGGATGGACTATGCATGATGCTTTGGCCACGCCAAGCACCTGAAGCCTAGGCCACAGCACACACCGCACTGTGTGTGATATTGGTTCTGTGGATAAATAAATTGGTGAGATGAACTGAATGCCATTTTCTAAATGTTAAAAAGGCTTTGTACAGAGATAGTCTAATTCAGCTGGATGTTTACCTAACTTGGGAAGTCAGAGCAACTTTGTACTTTTCTTAATTCACCAGCAGTGAGGTGTGATGTATTAATGAAACACAAGTGTGTGCTCTATGTGGGAAGATACTGCACACATGCCCTGCAAGTCCTGAAGTCCCCCTGGTGGTCGTCGGCATTTACTTCTGCTGTTTTCTCCAACAGCATAAAAGAAAAGAGAACTTTTTAAAGGCATAATCCCATAGAGACAAAGGAATGAAAAGAAAGAATAGCAACAAAACTGTAAGAGCTGCAAGATAGAAGGGATGGTATAAACGGTACTCATTATATTTCTTTTAACTACTTTAAGATAATTTGATGATCATTAAGGATAACACAAAAACATACACTCTGTTACCCAAACGTGACAACCCAACCTTATTTGTCCCTCTGTACTCACTGTTCCAACACCCTTCTCTTCTCACAGCTCACAGGTTCCCTCCCCAGTGAGCCCTCCTCAACCAGGTAAGGTAGTGTCAGTCTCTCCTTCTTCTCTGTCCCCACAGCAGCCTGCACACAGTGTCTAACAGGGATTTACCACACTGCAATGTAACTATTGCCCACTTAATATTATCACCAGTCAATGAGCTCCCAGGTGGCAAGGGTTGTATTCCACTGCATGTCCAGGCACTCTGCACCAGCCTTGGTAATTGATAGATACTCAACAAATGCTGGTGAATCACCAATGCAGCTGTTTGGCCATTTCTGGTTCAGGGTCCACCTCCAAAGTCTGCAGTGCTTCTGGGACATAGCTGCCTAGTAGGGACTACTTTTTCTAGGACCCATTGCATCGAGGTGAGTTCTGCCAAAAGACAGACGTTAAGGCATGCCAGTTCTACACCCTCATGAGAATACTCTATGCAATTGTCCATGTCTCTCTTACCTTGCCTACTTGCTGAGTTAAATGCTTAGGTGACAGCTATCCTTGACTAGCAATCCCTAATCACTGATTGAACTTTACATAAGAAAAACATTTTTCTCCAATGTGCCAGGCTACTGAGAATGTGGGACTTATTTGTTACAGCAGTTAACACTATCTAATATGGTTTGCTCTCTACCCACGCAGTGGTCAGCTGAATAAACACATGCAAGAGCAAATGTGGAGAACTTGGTGACTATCCAAGGAAAAGCCAATCATACAGGAGAACTTGAATCACCTTCAGAAGATCCAGTTTTAGCTGAAGCTCCCCTTGAGTGGATGAGCACAGAGCGCCCACAATGATGCTCATGTACTCCTCGGCATTGATGACTGACAGCTGCTCCAAGATGCCTAGTGAGGCCTCCCGGTAGTACTCGTGGTCCAGGAAGATCTTGATGAAGGGCACCATTCCATGGTCTTTCAGGACAACTGGGGAGAAGACAAACAGGATGGGGCTAGAGTGATGAGTGCCTTGAAACCTTCAATCACAAGGTAAGATTTTTTCTAACAATTACAGGAGTTTGCTACATTTTGATGTTTCTCTTTTGCCCATTGATTAAGATTTTTTTATAATCCACACCCACTATTAAAATGAGAAGAGGGTTTGGAGAATACTCAAGGAACTAAAAGTAGACCTGCCATTAAATCCTGCAATTCCTCTACTAGGTGTATACCCAAATGATCAAAAATCATTTTACAACAAACACATTTGCACCATAATATGTATTGCAGCCCAATTCATAATTGCCAAGTCATGGAAGCAGCCCAAGTGTCCATCAAGCCATGAATGGATTAACAAATTGTGGTATATGTACACCATGGAATACTATGCAGCCATAAAAAAATGGAGACTTTACAACTTTTGTGTTTACCTGGTTGAGCTGGAACATATTCTTCTTAGTGAAGTATCTCAAGAATGGAAGAAAAATATCCAATGTACTCAGTACTATTATGAAACCAATATATAATCACCTACACATTCATATGAATGATAAAATAAAACTATAGTCCATAAAGGAGGGAAGAGGTTGGAGAGGTAAGGGGAGAGGGGAGGCCTGGAGAAGGGAGAGCATTTGGTGGGACCTCATCTAATGTGCATAATGCAATGGTACATTTTAAAACTATTATGAGTATAAATGTCTTACCACAACAAATAAGTAAGTGAGGTGATGGTTATGTTAACAAGTTTGATGTAAGCTTTCTACTTTATATATCAAATCAGCACATTATACCCCATAAATGCATTAATGTACACAGTTATGATAGTAATAAATAAGAAGAGGAACAAAGAAACTGTGGAGCTGAGAATTAAAAAGAAAGTGCCACAGTTTCTTTTTTCCTCTTCTCATTTTAATAGTGCATGTGGATTACAAAAAAACTTACCAACAGGCAAAAGAGAAACATCCAAATGTAGGACTTTAAAAAACATGCTGGGCACAGCGGCTCACACCTGTAATCCTGGCAATCTGGGAGGCTAAGGGAGGTGTATTGCCTGAGCTCAGCCCTGTCTTTACTAAACAGAAAAACTAACTGGGCATTGTGGCCAGAACCTATAGCCCCAGCTACACAGGAGGCTGAGTC
This sequence comes from Loris lydekkerianus, assembly GCA_963574355.1. NCBI lineage: Eukaryota > Metazoa > Chordata > Mammalia > Primates > Lorisidae > Loris > Loris lydekkerianus. Next base: position 17,601 of record CAUYPK010026292.1, on the reverse strand, counting down.
AAGAGGATGGCTTGAGCCCAAGAGTCTGAGGTTGCTGAGAACTATGCTGCCATGGCAGTCTACTCAGGATGACAGAGTGAGATTCTGTCTAAAAACAAAGAAAGAAAAAGAAAAAAAGAAAAACAGCTTATTTCTCCAGTGAGAATTTTATTTGAAAAGAAAAATCTTTCATTTGACGATTATCTACCCTAAGTTCAAGACAGAAGGAATAAACTCAAAAGATCTATGATACAAGATGGTGATCATGGTTAAGAACAGTGTATTGTGTTCTTAGGGGAAAAAAAGAAAAGAGAAATATCCCTTCTTTTTAGAAACCTAAGTAATATAAACCTCAACCAGACCTACCTCTCCCTTGATTCCCCTGTTCTTCCCTAACACAGGGCTGTGGACGATTCTCTCTGCCAAAATTCATATAGAAAGCAAGCCAGAATTTAAGTTAAGAACATATTAATTTCTAGGTTGTTTCTTGGAGAGAAAATTAAAGAAATCTGGCCAGTGGTATGTTTTTGTTTAAATGTAATCCAAAGCATTTATTTATTTATTCCCCAGGATTGATAGTTGGAGTAATCCACATGGAAGAAAAAACTAGAACACAACTGGCATCTCCAAATTGCTTGCTATGGATTCAAGCAGACAAGATTTCTCCAATATGGGCCGGGTACCCTGTACACAGAAATCACCACAGAGGGCTTCTTAAAAGTAGATTCCTGGTCTCGACTTTGATCTACAACTAATTAAATATCTGGAAGTTAGCCTAGGAATATGCCTTTTAACCAGTAGCTCCAGGGAATCTTTTCCAGACTGACGCTAGAGACCCTCTTCCTTTGCTATAATAAAATAACTTTTTATATTTGGTGTAATTAATCTATGAGCACCTCAGATAAAGATGCCTAAATCACCAAACTCTCTGGTAAGACTTTGTTGGTGTATCCATTTCATACTACAATATGCATACACATATATATTTTATAGACTTTTTAAAATTTGGGAGCCACGTGATTTCAGGAAACTTAAAGTATTTTTGAATGGATGGAGCTGCCTAAGTCTATGACGGTTGGGAGCACATCAAGTTATGTTTCTTTAAAATGACTAGTTTTCTTTGCATGCATTTTACTATTGGATATAAAAATAAAATCTGTAATCAGTACAAGAAGTTATTAATAGATTGCACTTGAAAAGAAGGAAAGGGGCTATATGTTCTCATAAATTAAGAAAGTTTAGAAATGCTAGATTAAACATAATCTCTTTTATCAAATTTACTTTGCAACCTTAGGAGTAAAAGGTGCCCACCAAGGTCCACACCTACTAGTGATCTTACTAATGATCACTGGACATTAGCCAACAATCAATCCAATGGTGGATGTCAGCCTTTAGCCACAGTGTTAGTGATAATTATTCCTGGAATACGACCTGTGAACACCGATGTAAATAACCAGGAAATAGTTAATTTGTTACCAAGCAGGAACAAGGCAAGGTTGGTACCACCACCCTTACCTGCATTCCGAACTGACCCTTTCAGAAGCGTGAGCACAGTTCTCAGCATCACACAGTTGAGTTCTCCTTCTAGATCCTGAACACCAGAAGTGGACTCTTTGTTTCCTACATATTTAAGAAGCAACAACAACAATAAAAATTGAAGTACACTGACTTCACTAGTGTTTTATCCTCTGATGGAGAGGTGACTAGGAACACATCAGAACCCCCTGCAGGGCTTATTGTTCAAATCCAGAGCCCCGTGCTGGGTCCATCTCCACTGTTCCTAATTCAGTGGTTATTAGATGGGACCCTACAATTTGCATTTCTGACAAGTTCCCAGGTGATGCTGATAGGACTGGCCCAGGGACCACTCTTTGAGAAGCACTGTCCTGGAAGATACACAAAGCCCCATCTCCTTGGTTTTCTTTGCACCACTTTTATAGTTTGCCATGTGTGTCTGGGAGGGAGGACTTCTAGCTTATGCCTGAGCCATGGAGAAGTTCAAGAAATGCTGGAGTGAAAGGTGACCCCACTGGACCCGTAAGGGCAAAACTAGGCCTCCTTGGTTACCATTGAATCCTTAGTGCCAGAAAAGTGCCTGACGCAAATTGGAAACTCAATGCATATTTGAGGAATGAAGGAAATGAGTAAAACTAGAGCTTATCAACTAGGAGACAGAATATCTAAAAACCAGCAAGATGTATCTAACAATAGAAAGTTCGAGACAAGATGCATCAGCTCACGAAAAAGTTCAAATTCTCCCAAGTGTGCTTGTAGGTCTGGGGTTGGATTTAAAAGCATATTCCATATTAGACTGCTGAAAAGAAATATCCATAGAAACTCTAAATAACATAGAAACTCTAAATAAAAACATTGCAAACACTTCTCTGGTAAACCCCAAGGAAATCAGGGGTGGCAATCTGTTAACTTCATTCTGGTGGGATGCAAGATAAGAAGTGACTGAGCAGTAGGTACAAAGTGCTTCCAGGGCCAGCCCAGAGGCCCAGATGCACAAAACACACACGGGCTCATCATCTGCAGGCCTGATTCTATTTGCAAACATCTTGGGGAGGGTGTGGGTCCTGTCTGGCGTTCAAAAGATGCCTGAGCGGTGACACTGAAACTCTAAGGTTAAGATGACTAACATTTTTTGAGCACCTGCTATGTGCCAAGACAGAGGGAATGACAAGGAAAAAATGGCAAAAAATGTTTTCTATCCCTTTACAACTTTTTGGAACTGACACCTGTGTCCCTGCCTCTGGCAGCAGTCGGAGGGGCAGGGGAGACAGTTTTTGTTCTTTTGCATTACATTCGATGGGTCTGGGGGCTGGTACCTGGCTGAGATGCCAGGTGGGCTGAGCTGCCTGGGAGAGGAGGCTCCCAAGTGGGCAAAGGTCATAGTCTTATCTTCAAGAGAGATGGCACACTATCTGTAGTTGAATGACAATAGGTCCCCCCCCTTTAAAACCTCTGGGTTTCTCCTTAAGTTAAAAAAAAAAAAATCAGTATTATGAAAGGATCCATCTGCCATGTTTTCTCCTTTGCAAACAAAGTCATAAATTTCTCTTTCGTTTTTCTCAAAAAAAAAAAAACGAAAAACACTTGTTCTTTTTTTTTCTGATGTGGCCTTGAGAACAAGTACAACTTCCAGTAACAAGTATTTTCTCACGTAAATTCCCAACCTCCCTGTGATGGGGGTGTTACCACCCCGATTTATAGAGGAGGAAACAGGTTTATGGAGGCTACCTAACTTGTTCACGACCATTCAGCTTGTAAGAAATATGGGCAGAATTCCAGCCCAGGGCTGTGTGACCCATGCCCTGCCCCTCAACTCCTTGTCCCCAAATAGGCCTAGGAAACAGACAGACGGATCACCTTGGCTTAGCAGAGTACAGTGGGAGATGGAGGGGGAAATTGTGGGGCAAGGTGTGTGGCAGGATTCGTGTGCACCAGCGTCCCTCCTCCAGGCTGGTGTAGACAGATTGAAGAGAAGACAAGAGAATACAAGAAAGGATTTTTCCACATACTTCTTATTTGAAAGTCAGTGGAAGAGGGGGCTGCAGCCCATCAGGTGGGCTGTCCCCAGCAGGACACATAACTTGGGACCTGGGGAGGCAGGGAAAGAGCCCAGCCCCTGAGCCACTCTGCACCTTCAGGAGAACAGAGTCTGCCGCCTCGTGGAGCAGCGGAGGCCCCTGAACTTGAGACTCCAGAGTGTAGAGACCAAATCAGGGGAAGGGGACATTGCCAGGGAGCCACAGGTATACCCCAACAGGACACCAAGGTGCACAGGAGGGGCTGGGTTCTAGTGACCTCTCTCCCAGTGGAGACCACCGGGCCAACAGTGCAGGGAGCCAGGCAGCTGTGTCAAACAGAACCCAAAAGGGTCTCCAGACCCCCAGGCCTCCCCACACCCCCATTCCTGAGGAATTGTCATGCCCTGATGTCTCCCCAGCCACACATCCAGAGGGCAGGAGATATCAAAAGTGGAAACTTCACATGGTCTGAGTTAGTGGCAAGTTTATCCATCCCACTCTCCTCTTCATGGGGAAGGATAGGGGGCTGCCAGCAGTCTGTGGAGCCCTGTCTCCCAGTATCTTTTTGGGAGACTTGAGCATGTCACCTTCTCTGTCACATTTGTGGGTGACCAAGTTGGCACACACACAGGCCTGGCTGATGCTGACCACAGCCCCCTCAAAGGCCCCTCCCACACCCAGCAGCACCTGACTTCCTTATGATCTTGGCCTGTTTCCGCAGCTTCGCCAGCAGCAGGCCCAGGAGCCCCGAGTCCCGGAAGATGTCCGTGAAGAGTGGGTCCCCACCAGCAATACTGAGGATGCTCTGCATGGCCACAAGGGTGCAGGACAGCTCGGAGCTCTCTTTGATCAGCTGCTGCACCTTCCTCAGGATCTCATGGGGCACGTAGCGCAGCTCAAACACCAGCGCCTCCAGCAGCTGGAAGAAGTGCGCCTGCACGGTGGCCGGTTTCAGAGGCACGATCTCCACAAACTGAGAGATGGGCTGCAGGGTCCATTCCAGCAGGAAGAAGTTCCGAGGGCTCCAGACCCACATGGTCTTGATGGCCGACAAGACTTGTGTGCAGAGGACAATGTTGCTGGCTTTGTGGAAAACATTCTGCAGGACCTGGAAGGCCTGAAGATTCTTCACAGTCACCCCTAAAGAGGAAAACAAGAATCATCTTGGAAGTCATTTCTCCCATCTATGTCTAAAACAGGCACTTCATTATCATTAGGACATGCTATTTGAAGTCCCTATTTTCTAGCTCCTGTGACTATGTGTCTATCACAAGTCCAGAAAAGCCAGCCACTTGGGATGTGAAGAAGGCTGGTGCTCATTGTCCAAGGTGCACTCAAACTATGACCACTCTGAACTGAGATGTGCCACAAACGTCAAGTACACACCAGATTTCCAAAAGATAACATGAAGAAAAGAATGCAAAATATCCTTTAACAAGTATTTGTATTGACCACATGTTGAGATGGTACTATTTGGTACATACTGAGTTAAAATCCAGTATAGATGCTACTCGTAATTTAATTTTACTTAAAATTAAAATTACATTGAAAATGATATCATGTGTGTCCATTGAATGGCACTGAGCTGGGAGGACTGGTTTCAATTGATTAAAATGAAATGGTGTTGGAGATTACCAAGGAAAGTCAGTTTCATGTCTACACAAGATAAACACAGTTAAATAAAAACACTTCCCCATGCCAATGTTTCCTCCATCTTTTTCTTCAGCTTGAAAGTTATGCCTCATTCTCCCCCACACAGGAGACTCTTGAGCAGGAAGCTCCTTGCCTCCACCCCTCCCTGCCTCCGATGGTAGAGATGTTTCTGAAATTCCCTTCTGGTCCAGACACTCCCCTGAAACCACATCCATGTCCCTGTGTGTCTGCTGAAGTCCCACCTGAAGGCCTTCTTAGCTTGGATGCTACAGCTCCCTGCCCTGCCCTTCAGCTGGTCTCCTTCCCCAGGCTCACTCTGCTGTCTCAGGCCACCATACCATCCCCTGACTGTACTTTCTGCCTTTAAACTTCTCCCCTTTTCTTTCGAGCTAGACAACCTACACTTCGCCTTAGCCTTAAAAACCCTCCATTGAGCCTTCTATCTGGGGTTTCCTAAGTTACCCAGCTGCTATCACAGCTGTGCCTGATATATTTATGTTATCTAGCAGGCTAAGGATCAGTATACATGAGACAATCTCTAAAAAGACGTTTAGGGAGCAGACACCTGGCCTGTTCACGCTGGCACCCAGCATGGGGCAGAATGCCTGCTGCACAGAAAGAATCAGTGTGCTCTTTAAGCTTAGAGATTAATCTGTATCTCAACATATTAAGACGTCACTAACTCTGCACCTGGGTTGCTGTTTCAGGGCCATCAGTCCCCATTACCTAAGCAAATATTACAGAGTAAGTCACACTGGATTTGGGTGATAGAGTCAAGGCCTCTTCCGTTAGTTGACAGAATCTTTGCCTTTATTGAGCAATGTTTCCTCTAAGGCCCACAGCTGACAGACTTCCTTATTGCACAAAGCTGAGGTTGCACAGCTGGGAAAATCTATACAGGAGAGATTGAGGATTCACAGATAGTCTCCCCAAATGATATGAAAGAATAAAATCCCCCTGCATCACTGGCAGGTGCACAAAGAATCAGGGGAAAGACCCTCTTAGCCACATCAGGGCCCAGCATCAACTCTGCCGGTCACTCAGAGATACACGAAAGACCCACCAGAAACCTCCTGATGGAACTTGAAGTCTTCAAGCTGCGGGTAAGTGACGCTGTCAAACACCTTCAGCTCTGACTTCCCACAGGTTGTCAACCACGCCACCAGCCCAAGGAGCTCCTCTAGGTGAGGGTCCGCTTCACTCTGGGTCAGCCCATCATACCTGCAGGGACAGAGGCGGCCAGCTCCCTGCACTTCTTGGTCGGAGCACTCACCTTTGTGCATGGGCTCCTCACACAGACCCAGAGACAGCACAGATCTGCAATGCTGGGGGAGCCTCTGAAGGGCCCCTTCAGCACCAAGAGGCAAGAGGAATGCCCCGGATAAACAGCATTACTCGTGAGCATCAGCCATGGATCTAAAGCAGTGCAGACAGAACCTGTGAAAAGCTATAGCACCTGCTCATAGGAAAAAGACATGGGCTCAGGGCATGAGCAGAGCAGGGGTCCCTCCAAAATGAGAAATGGAATATTTCACAAGAACAATAAAACGGTGTGGGAAATGGCTTTATTAGGCTTCCTTGTGCTTATTTTAAGCTTGAGCATTGTTTTGGTATTTTAATGATAGGCAGGGGGGCTATCCTGCTCTTCTTGCAGAGAGGGGCCTCTTGAGTCTTATTCCGGCTCAGCTATTTCTGGAGTAAAAGTGCTTGCTGTGTGCGTCAGTCGGGGCTGACAGAGAGGCCAGTGAGCTGGGATGGGTCCTTCTGATCATTCCCCAGAACAGGCTCCTGGTCCCCTCCTGATTTCCATGAGATGTCTGGGGAAAACCGACCACCCACTGAACCAAGGAAATCTTCCAGAAAGGTGACAATAGTCACCTGGTCACACCATCTAGATGACTATTTTAATATAAAATGTGGTATACCCAGAAGGACAATTATGCTTAGCAGCCTTTTGAAGGAAGGCCCTTAGGTATAGTCATTTAATCACATGCTTTTGGAGACTCTGTGAACCAAGGGACTTCAGCCTCCTCATCCAAGTCATGGCCTTCAGACTCGAAGCCTAGCTCTGCGATGAAGGCCGTGGCCAGTAGTAAGCCACACTACTTGTGTAGCAAAACCCAAGGGAACGAACATACGCGCTTTAGCCTTGAAGCAGCTTCCCCAAGATGAGTGGAAGAGTTTGGATCATCGAGAAATTTCTGTGATTTCCATCCCTTTATCCCTTTGCTCTCTCTAATCCCTGCACCCTCCCTGAAGAGGATATGGCAAGACAGAGGAGGGGAAATGAGTTCAGACTCAGCTGGACAGTGTCTTTGGGATTCCCATGGCTCAAGGATTTGAGGGAGAAGTAGCCACTTGGGAGCTGGTTCCAGAACAAATCAGTAGAAAGGCAATGTGAGACAGGGAAGGCGAGAGCATTCCCAGGCAAATGCTTCACTGGGCAAGGGAGGTTAGTCCTCTGGGGGAGCCCTGGAGGCGGGGCAGAGCTGGCCCATCCAAGGGGAAACTTGGCTGGACATGTACCGATCAGCTCCTTTTCTTCAAGGATTGAGAGCTACTTTGAGTGTTTGTTGATTCCCAGACACGCCCAGCCCTCCAAGCACACAGGTAGGCCAGTTCACAGCTGCCCCTGAAAGTCCCCCAACACAGATGTTCTGTTTGGATTCTGACAGGTGTAAATCAGTTCAGCAGGCATACAGGTGACAGGTGCCACCACGTAGACTTGGTGGAACTATTGGTCTCATTGCTGCCACCCATTGATTCTTTGAGGAAGTGGCCCCATGCCTGTCCACTCATCAAATTACTTTGGGAGATCTGTCTCATCACACTCTATGGAGCTTGTTTCAGAAGAGGACACCTCGTACCCGGAATGGCTTCCTCCAAAGCACTCTGAATAATCCTGGGGACCATGGCTTTGGTGGTCCCCTGACAACATCGCTACTTACCTGAGTAACACCTTGAGCAGCAGGGGGTAGCCCCCTGCATTCTCAAACTCCAGAAACAGCACAGAGGAGACAGGGTAGGAGTCCTTCACAAAGCCCAAGACGAGGTTCACAGCCTCGGTGACCTCTGGGGTGGGGAGGGTGTCTGCCAGCCTGGACAGGTTGTGGAGGGAAAGCTTGATACAGTCCATGGCTGCAGGGGGAGAGGAGGAGAACATCGCTGGGCTCTGAAGCAAGAGCCATGGTCACCCCCATCCCCCACTGAGAGCCACATGTCAAGTTGTGAGTGGGAATGAATCTAAAGCACATTCTGCCAGCACTGGCTCCAGAAGAAGCCCGGGCCATGGGAAGTGCCATTCTGCGAGCTGCCCTCTCAGGCCCAGCAGGTGACGCAGGGAAGGAAGACAGGCCCTTAGCCCTCTGCTCCTAATCACCAGGCCTAATGGAGTCCAGGTCCATTGGGTAATGAAATGTGAGATGTGAGACCAGAGCTCATGGAAGGCCTAAAGGAGCAAAGTGGGAGCTGAGTAGAGAAACGAGCTGTGGACAGAGCAGGGAAGGATGCACGACATGTGAGCAGGGAGGGCGCCAAGAGATGGTGTGTTTGGGGTACTGAAGAAGTCAGGCGAGAGGGAGGGGGAGGAAGGCTCCTGTGGCGCCTGGCTGTGGGACTTGCTGGCTACCCCCAGAGCAATGGGAAGCCAGAGGAAGGATGAGTCAGAAGACAGAGGTCATCAGATTTGCATTTGGATGGGGAATGTTTTTAAGAGTCTCTCTTTGAGTGAAGTCTCTCTGGGTGCCAGCAAAACCAGATCACTGAATCAGAAAAAGTACCTATCAAAACCTGAAATAATGCAAGCTCAGCCTCTCAGCTGCAAGGGCTCAGAAGTGATTTGAAGGTCTGCTCACCCAGCAAGGCAGCCCCGGGATTGCCAGCTTGGCAGGTTAACTGTGAGGCCAACCCTGACTTCCTAACCCTCTCCTCACCGCATAAACCACAAAAACCACAGACTGCCCTACAGAAGTGGTGGGCTCCACATTCAGGTGGAATTTTCTCTCACCAGCTGGTGCCCTCTATTACAGGAGACCCAGAGAGAACACGGCTCCCAGGGCGAGTGTCTATGAACAAGCCGATCATAGGGGCAGATCAGACTCCCAGCTCTTCACCAAATATCCCCTCACCTGTCCAATGGGGGAGCTGAGGCCATGGTGCATGGTGAGTGGGGAGGTAAGCTGAAAGGAAGCTTCCTGAGAATGTTCTCCTTGGAGTAAGTCTTACAGAGCCTCTCTCAACTCTGTGTTGGATCAGCAGAGACGAGGCCAAGACATTGTCCTGAGATCCTATGAGCAATGATGCTCTCCACGCTTCCAGAATTAACTGGGTCCTCAGGAGGCCAATGATGCCAAGGGATGCCCCTGTCACTGCTAACAAAGTTGACTTTTTCAGCCTTTGGCTTTTGATCAAACCCAGCTGATATGATTGATGCTGACACCTACGTGGCACCCACCATGTAGATGAACCATTGAAGAACCATGACAATCAAGTAAGGACAACAATATTATTATGCCCATTTTACAGATGAGAGTACTGAGGCTCCCAGGTGATGAAGTGCATGTGGTTGCTCAGCTGTGAGGGCAGAGTGAGAGTCCACACTCTGGCTGTCTAATTTCAGAGACCGTGGCTTATGCCCCTGAACATATTTGCTAGGACAGAAATGAAGGTACTGGAATCAGCCATCTCCAAGTTTGAAATATGATTAATTTGCTTCTCCTCCTCACTAGCTGAGGGTAGCCTCAGCAAATTCATCGACCATTCTTGATCTTTATTGTCCCTATTAAAAATGGCATCAACATGTATATCAAAGAAACAAATGAGATAATGTGCAAATGAGCCCAGCACAGTGTCTGTTTGGTAGTATGTTCATAGCAAATGAGTTTTTCTTTCCCTCCTTCCAATGGAGGATCAAAATGAATAATAAGTCTACATTCCTGAATGGAGCCAAGCAATGTAGGATTACCTCCCTAGTGGGCATGGCTTCTCATTTGTCCCTTCTTTGTCCCCAGAAATCTATGTGATGCTACAATCCCAGGGTCTTGCTGTGAAAAGTGGACTCTCAGCCTTTTCTCTAACAGTTCAAGGGAAGCCTTTGAGTAGCCCCCAGCCTGCACCTGGTCTCCTGAGACATACCCTGCAGGTAACGGATGATGTCAAGGTTCTGGGCCTTGGAGATTGTCCTCAGCACGCAGAAGGTGGGCTCTTTCCAGAAGCAGCAGCTATGCTCCCAAAGACAGGTTGTGGCAATCAGTAGTGACTTGAGATCACCTTCTGGGAGAAGAAGTCCCTCCACACCCTGCGATTCATTGCAAATGTTGAGAAACATCTGGGGGGGGAGGGGAAGAGAAAAAGAAGACAATGTAAAACAGCCAAGAACACCTGGTTAGGAAGTCTTTCTATGACAGCATCGTTCCCTATTTCACTGGAGCGCTGATAAGCGAGTCTCAGTGTGCAGGGTGGGACTGTGCGTGGTCGCCCTCTGCCACCAACCAGCATGAACAGCACATCTAGCTAGGAAAGGGTGGCAAGGCATGGGGGCTCAATTCTGCTGGCATCATCCCTAAACAAATCAGAGTAACAAAGAAGTCATTGACTTTGTGTCTTTTTATATAGAAATACAGAAAAATGTCATCTATAATTAGGGTATAAGAGTTAACAGAACCCTGTGTTATTAAAAAAGACAGGTGTTCCAGAATTCCTGATTGACACTCAAACTCTGCTTCTCCATCAGATCATGAGAGTTATCCTATAACCTCCAATCCAGTCTTCTGATGGTTAGTAGAGGGGCTTCCAATATCTTCCTTCCCACTTGGGAGAAAATCCAAAGCCCTGTGTGGAATGGCCTGGCCTCCTCTCTGGCTTTATCCAGGGCAGCTGCCCTCTGGGCTCACGGTGGTCCAAGAGGACCTGCTTCCAGTTCAACAAATATTATAAGCTCCTCCCATTGGAATGAGCCTATTAGCCCATTCTAGCCAGGCAACAGAGCAATGCTGGCACCACGAACCTGGGCTCCTGAGTCCATGACCCTACATCCCTGGTAGGTAAATGTGACCATGTGACCAAGGCCTCACCTTATTCTCCCCTGTCTCTGGGCTTGGGTGACGATTTCTCTGCCCCTCCCTCCTTCCTGCCACCTCCTCTGATCCTGCCAACCTTCATCCCTCTGGTTACATGGCATTTCTTCCAACGATCTCCATTGATCCTCTAATACAAATCCAGGCCTCTTGTTACCATTGTTTGGCACACCTTTGACTTTCCCTTCATAGCACTTATAAAATTTCTAACTATGCACTTACTCCTGGGTCGTTTCCCCCAGTTCGGCTGCCAATACCTATCTGTCACTGCTAAAGTAACTGGAGGAATGGAGCTTTGTGTCTATTTATAGAATGAAATGTTGAAAACCCTTAAAGAACACAGGCACAGTCTACCTCTGGGGCTCACATTCTGTCCCTATGTCCAGAGGACCTCAAAGACAGGTGCTGCAGTAGTTCCCTGAAAGGCACATAAAAGCTGCACAATAAAGACTTATGAAGGGCCTGGTACAGTGCCCTGATCACCTCTTGGAATATGACTTATACATGTGCAAATGACACCTACATTCATTCCAAGGAAGGCAGCTCAGGGGAGACCTACCACAAGCAGGGTCTAGCAATGATGAGTCAGCTTGAGAATTAGCCTAAAATGGATGTGTTAATGTGGACACACATTTCCAAAGGACAGCTGCATTTGGAAATTCGCTGAATGCTCATATACTCCTGCTACATGGGAGGTTCTGCCCAAGGCAATGGTGACAGAGATGGGTAAAGCACAGGGTCTCCCTTACCCTCCCCCACAAGGTCAGAGAAGCAAGAAGTATTTTTTGGAAAACAGCATCTCAGAAGCTAAGAAAGCAGGAACTGTCCAGAGGCGAGATGGGGGGAGAGGAAATGCCGATGACAAGAGGAAATTGTGCTTGACTTTTTGAGGCCTGTGCTGTCTCCAGAGGGGAGGGAAGGCGGTAGCATCTTGGAATAGCTAAAAGCAAGGCTGTGGAATAGCTCAAAGCCAACATTCAGGGTGCCGGCCCCAGGGCCACATTTACCAAACCTTTGCTTGTACAGCCCCAGGGTGACAACACCACCCATGCTGGGACCTGTGCATTATCCAAAGTGAAGGAAGGATCCAGAGAGAGGAGTTCCAGATGCCAGGGAGGGTGGGCAGGACATGAGGACACAGACTGCGGGGAAAGAGCAGGGGCCACAGGGAAGCAAAGCAGTGAGGGACACACCTTTCTGGGAGGGGACACAGCCACTTTCCAGCCACTCTGCTATTGGGAAGCGGAGGGGCAGAGGGGAGAGCCAGCCCCCTGGGAGAACAGAGGCGCTCAAGACATAGGGCTGGGATAGCAGAAGTGGCTCTGGAAGGGTCTGCCCCTGAGGCAAAGCCCTCCTCACACTCACCTGCACAAACATCCTCTGAACTTGAACATCACTTTCAAAAAGCTCATCCTTTTCCAGAGGAAATGCAAAGAAGAGGTAAAGGCACCGGAGGAGCAGGGCTGGAAGCCCAGACTCTGCAATCTTGCCCAGTGTCTCCTGCAAGGAAAGGTCACAAGTGACCCTGGACAGCAGAGGCAGCAGGACCCTGGGAAAGTCACTTCCTCTCAGGGCTCTGGTCCTGGAGTGTGAAATGTAGACAGAGGACCCAGCCAGGGTGCTGCAAAGGTTAAGTATATGTGAAGTGCCTATGCTTGTTGGATATACGTTAGCTCTTCTGTAAGCTTCACAGACTAGGCAGGAAGGAAGGGGAGAGGGAGGGAGGGAATGTGAAAATTAGAGTTCATGGGCTTTCTAGAAACCATACCAGCTAACTGTGGTCATTCGGTCAGAAGCCTTCACACCAGGAAGGGAAAGCTCTCAGGTGGGGAGGTTCATAATAAGTTCTGAGGGCCTATCCGGTCCCTGTCCACCCTCTCATCCAGTTCCAGACCTTGGCAAGATTTAAATGCTCACTGAAGTAAAGACAGACAATCACACCTCTGCTGAGCAACCCAGGGCTGCCAGGCTAAGGCTGAGAGGACAGGGGGCCAGCAAAGATGGAGACCAGTCTATACCCAGCTTCCTGGGGCCTTTCTCCCACAGACTCCACCTACAGCGTCACCAGGATTAGAGCAGCTGCAACCTCTGTGTGCACTTGTGTGCACATGTGTGTGAGTGTGCCATTTCTGCTGATGGTCACAGCTGCGAGGGGCCACTTCCACCTGCGAGGACACCAGCCATCAGCAAACCACATGGGGAAGAAGCCCCATGCTCTCAGCTTCCTGGTGGAAGGATGTGACTGCAGCCAGGACGGGGCATGGGGGAATGACAAGGAGCTGAGGTCAATTGTGCACCATCTCTAGGCAAGGGAAGGACAGGAGCCTACAGGCGTACCTCATCAGGCTGAGAGTAACAGGAAGCAATGACACACAGTGGCTCAGAGCATGGGTTCTGCGTCACAGCCTCTGGAGGCCTGTTCTCTTGTTACTAACTGGTATCCCCATAATCCCCCTCATAATCTCCATGAGGCTTTGGACACACCCAGCCTTACCCCCAGCATTTCAGAAATAATCAGTAAACATCAGTTATCAACCTACACTAACCCTAGAAGAGAGGTATTATCCCCAATTCTAAAATTGGAAACAGCCAAGTGGAAGAGAGGAGAAACAATTTGCCCATGGTTACACACAGCTTGTCACTTGGAAAGGCAGGATTCAAACCTGAATTTCAGACTCTCAAGTGCGTGTTCTATTCCAGAAGGGGAGTAGGGAGGAGAAACAATGTTAGTTTCATAAAAAGAAAGACCCCTTGGGACATCCCACTTGGTTTCCCCTCCACACAAGGATGAAGAGCGCCCAGGGAAGAGGCCAAAAGGCCTGGAACTCACTGAGTCAGTCCCTGTGAGCACATACGCCGCCTTCAGGAGCAGGTAGCCATCCTGATCCATGTCCCCTTTCCACCGCAGCAGCTGTCCGGCTGCCACTCGCGCTTTCTCTGGAAGAAAGAGTCACCTGCAGGGTCAGCAGTAACCTGCCCAGTCAGCAGCTGTTCCACCCAGGGCTTCCCCTCCTCAGGAGATGGGCCTGAGAACCTTTAGAGGGCTTTGGCCTCCTACTTACACACCTCCAAGGTCACCTGACGTTAGACCACACATTTCACACTCTGCCAGCCCAGTCTCCTTAAAGGACAGCCTTTACCCCACCACCCTCAATGGCTCCCTATGGCCAGTGAGTCAGAACAAGCTCTTTAGCTGCCAGAGTCCCCACCATCCAGAATCTTTCCCACTTCCTCTATCGCACAGCCCCTTACACTGCAGGAGTCTCTGCAGATACACAGTGCTGAGGCCATTCTGCCCTCCTCAAATTCCCTCCTGCCCCTCAGCCCTGAGCCCCCACGAGATTCTACCCAGCGTCCAGGGGCTGGGGGAAGAATGCAAGTCAGAAGACGCTGCAAACAATGAAAATGTCGTTTTGGGGGGACCAACACTTCCTCCCAGAGACCCTGGTCCTGTGTGTGTGTGTGTGTTTCTGTGTGTATCTGTGAGTGTCTGCGTTTGGATAGTGTGTGTCTGTGTGTAGCGTGTGTACAGCGTGTATGTCTGTATTCGTGTCTATGTGTGTGTCTCTGAATGGATCTCTGTAGGACACTGAATGTGTCTCTAGATCTGGTATCTGTGTGCAGTGTTTTTGCACGTGTCTGTGTGTAGTGTACTGTCTGTGCGTGTGCGTGTGTGTCCGTGTGTGTGTCTGTGCATCTCTGTGGGACCGCGTGTGTTTGTGTGTCGCCGCTGTCTGCAGTGCATCTGTGTGTGTTGGTGTCTAGTGCATCATATCCCAGGAGCAGCAGAGCTCTCCGAGCCCTTTACCTCCTCCCCTGCCTTTCCCCTTGTCTCCAGGGAGGGAAAGGCCAGAGTGCGGCCCTTGTGCTCCTTGGAGAGAAGGCAAAAAGGGCTGGAGAGGCCTGGGAAGGGCTCAGAGCCCTGCTCTCCTGCCCCTCTGCCCTCTTACCTGCAGTCTTCCCAGCTATGGCTTTCTGCAGCTCTTGGGCAAGCTGGTGGGAAACATCTTCTGCCAGCCTTTGGAGACTGGGAAAGCAAATGATGCCCACAGACTGTTCCCAGGCCTGAAGTGCAGCAGATAAAACTTGGTCAGAGACGCCAACGCTGTCGGCAAGGTGTGAGCGCCCCCTCACCTCCCTCCATACCAGCCCAAACCAAAGGCTCCACTCCCTCTCCCAGAAAGGCCCCCAATCACCCCCCTCACACCTTCAGCCACAATCCTACAATGCCCTAAATTCTTTAACTTCCTGCCGAGCTCCACACCCACACGCCCACTTACCCCTGCACATCTCCCCTCAAACCTGTGCTCCAGAAACGTCACATGCTCAGAACTGGATCCCTCCCGTCCCACCACAACTCCCTACACTGGAATCAGCACCCGATGGAAATAGCAAAAGGAACTCTCTAGGTCTCCCTCACCCTCATCCAACCAATTACTGTGTCTCTCTGATTCTCCTCCTGTACAGTTGCCAAATCTTGTACAGGTATCTTAGTTATTTCCTTTAGCTAATTCTAAAAAAATGGGATTGCAAGTTAAAGTATGTGCTTTCCTGCACAACATTTTGGTGCATATTGTGGATCCGTAACTCATTCTCCAGGTACCGTTTACCATTTCTGACTGCACAGGCCCCTGGGAACTTACGCCCACACCAACATGGAGCATCGGCGTGCTTTTTCTTTAATGAAAAACCTCATCCAAATAAAAACATCTCATCCCAATTGCAGCCTTTTGATTACTAGAGTGGACAAGTGCTTTCCATGCCTCTTAAATTTGCCAGTTGTCATTCCTAGCCTATTATTCTCTTCGGGTGTTCACTATTTTCTCATTTATTAAAAAAAGTTATTTGTATATTAAAATGTTAATGTTTGGTTCATAATATAACTGCAACAATTTCCAGTTCATCGTTTTGTCTTTCAGTGAGGTATTGTTTGATGTTGTATACAGAAATCTGAAATTTGTACAAAATCACATTTTGCAATATATTCTTTCATTTTATGGCTTTAGTTCCAGGCTTTTTTCCCCAGTCCAGGTTGTTTTCAATCTCCTTCCTTCCTTTCTCTCTCTCTCTCTCTCTCTCTCTCTCTCTCTCTCTCTCTCTCACAGAGTCTCACTTTGTCACCCTCAGTAGAGTGCTATGGCATCATAGCTCATAGCAACCTTAAACTCTTGGGCTCAAGGGATCCTCTTGTCTCAGCCTCTTGTGTAGCTGGGACTACAGGCGCCTATCACAATGCCTGTCTCTTTTTAGAGGCAAGGTCTCACTCTCGTTCAGGCTTGCTCAAACTCCTGAGCTAAGGCAATCTACCTGCCTTAGCTGCCCAGAGCACTGGGATTATAGATATGAGCCACAGTAATCTCTTCATTTTCAATTTCCTTAGAATTCTTTCTTATCTGATCCTCCTCTACTTCTGTCCCACCTGGTCATCTTTTTCCTCAGACTTTTTCTTATTATTATTTAGGATAACATTTAACAAAAGTCATGGAGTTCTAAAATTCTGCATGGAATGCCAGATTCTTTTCAGTATCTCCTCCCAGTTGCTGCAGCAACCCTATCCACGGGTCTGCTTTTCATCAGTCTTCGGGCAGAGTCCTTTCCCTTTGTTCTACCTCATCATCACAGGCCAAGTCTATCAGTCCTGGATGGGGAGGGCACTTTCCTCACAAATGGTCAAAATGAAAGGACTGCTCTTAACTCAGGACTGAAGCTCCAGGTTATTCCCCATCCCTGGTTCCCACCAGGAGGGTGGGCTGTGGTGCATATTTTTGGCTCAAATGGTCCCCATGAAGTGCAATGTTTCCAACTGCTATCCACTTGTCCCAACTCCCCATCTAGATTAAATTAAATCCTTGCTCCAAAACATGACTGGGTTGTATGTGTTTAAAGCCGAGCTTGCCCAGCTAAAAAGGGTGATGAATGCATCAGATTCCCAAAGGGAAAACATTTTTAATGTGTTTCTGTCTATGACACTATGCTTGTTAAAAAAAAATAAGAGCTTTAAATATCTTCTCTTTTTTTTTTTTTATTAAATCATAGCTATGTACATTGGTATGATCATGGGGCATCATACACTAGTTTCACAGACCGGTTGACACGTTTATATCACCCTGGTTGACTTAGCCTTCCTGGCACTTTCACAGTTATTGTGTTGAGACATTGACATTCTACATTTACTAAGTTATATGTGAAACTTAATTTTTTTTTTTCTTATCTTTCAGTTTTGGAATATCTGTTTATTTCTTTATCAAATCTGCTATGCCACTTTTTAAAGTTTCCAGATACATTCTAAGACTTTAAAACTTAAATTTTGTTTTCTGGTATATAGTGACCATATTTAGGTATCTTTCTGTTGTCTCTGATTT
>CAUYPK010026290.1:0-17781 GCA_963574355.1 Loris lydekkerianus | reverse complement strand
TGCATCTTACAAAGGTACTTGTGAAACTTAGTAAATTTAGAATATAAATGTCTTAACACAGTAACTAAGAAAATGCCAGGAAGGCTATGTTAACCAGTGTGATGAAAATATGTCAAATGGTCTATAAAACCAGTGTATGGTGCCCCATGATTGCATTAATGCACACAGCTATGATTTAATACAAATAAATAAATAAATAAAATAAACTTAAGACATGAAACTATAAAAATATTAGAAGAAAGTGCAGGGTAAACTCTTGAAAAAATCGGCCTGGGAGAATATTTTATGAGAAGGACCCCCCGGGCAATTGAAGCAACACCAAAAATGCATTACTGGGTTCTGATCAAACTAAAAAGCTTCTGCACAGCCAAGAACACAGTACTTAAAGCAAGTAAACAGCCCTCAGAATGGGAGAAGATATTTGCAGGTTATGTCTTGACAAAGGTTTAATAACCAGAATCCACAGAGAGCACAAATGCAAGTGATCCCATCTCAGTTTGGGCAAGGGACTTGAAGAGAAACTTCTCTGAAGAAGACAGGCACATGGCCTACAGATACATGAAAAAAAATGCTTATGCTCATCATCCTTAATCATCAGAGAAATGAAAGTCAAAACCCTTTGAGATATTCTCTACCTCCAGTAAGATTAGCCCACATCAGAAAATGACTAAACCAGAGATGTTGGTGTGGATGTGAAGAAAAAGGAACAATTCTGCACTGCTGGTAGGAATGCAAACTAATACGTTCCTTTTGGAAAGATGTTTGGAGAACACTTTAGGGATCTGAAAATAGACCTGCCATTCGATCCTTCAATTCCTCTACTGGGTATATATCCAGAAGACCAAAAATCACTTTATAACAAATATATTTGCACCAGAATGTTCATGGAAGCCCAATTCATAATTGCTACATCATGGAAGAAGCTCAAGTGCCCATCAACCCATGAATGGATTAATAAATTGTGGTATATGTACACCATGGAATATTATGCAGCCTTAAAAAAAGACGGAGACTTTACCTCTTTCATGTTTACATGGATGGAGCTGGAACATATTCTTCTTAGCAAAGTATCGCAAGAATGGAAGAAAAAGTATCCAATGTACTCAGCCCTACTATGAAACCAATTTATAAACACCCTTACTTCAATATGAATTCTATAACCCAACTACAGCCCAAGTTGAAGGGGAAAGAAGAGAGGGAGAGAAGAATGGGTGGAGGGAGGGTAATTGGTGGGACTACACCTATGGTGAATTTTACAAGGGTACATGTTATATCTACTAAGTGTAGAATATAACTGTTTTAACACAATAACTAAGAAAATGCAGTGAAGGCTGTTAACCAGTTTCATGAAAGTATTTCAATTTATGTATAATACCAGTACATTATACCCCATAATTGCATTATTGTACATAGCTATTATTTAATAAAAAAAAAAGAAGTACTGTCTTTGTCTTTAAATAGTACATAGTCAAGACAGAAGAAAACTCATAACTATAATGCAGCATGTATTGCTTCAATTAAGATAAGACATCTAATTCAGAAGACCATGAGAAACATCAAACTCACTCTGAAGGGATGACAGAATGTTTAAAAAGGTTTTGCTTAACCCAAATAAATCTTAATAATAAGAGAAAGCTAATCAGACAAACACAAAGAGAAATGAATGGCCAAAGGCATTATAGACAGAAGGGACATTTTAAAAGGCTAAGTGAGCTTATATCTTTCTATCTAACTAGCAGAATTCGAGACTAAGTTTAACTGAAGATAACTATGTTTAAAAATCTCTAGCTCAAAGAGGCTTTTCTTGATAACACCCAGACTAGGTAAATTGCCTGTTTCAGACTCCTATAGGAAGTTTTACTTTCTATTCTTCATGTAAAGCTCATCACACTTTGATTAATTTTTCACTGACTCTCTTCCTTACTAGATGGAAAGATCACATTCATTTTGTTCACTACTAATCCCCTAGCATTTAGCACATAATGGATGTGCAGTATGTGCTTTTTTAGTAAGAAAAGAAGAAGGGAATAAATGCAGGGAAACTACAAATGCCGTATTATATAGACTTTACTTCTGTAGAGGGCATATGTCAGGATATGGCAGATGAACAAGCACTAGTGGCCTTTTATGCCATTAAAGGATACTGAAAATTACCTTGATGGTAATGGGGAGCCTCTGAAGGAGTTTAAGTAGACAAATGCCTGTTCCTGGTTTACATTTAAGAAAGAGTACTCTGGCAGCCGTGTGATGAGGGGATTGATTTGGGGATGGGTGAAGAAAAGAAAAAGACCAGTTAAGAAGTGGTTACTACCATAATCTTGGTGAGGAATGAGTGTAAATTCCCACCAAGGCCAAGATGATGGAGAATGAAAAGGAAGGACAGATTTCAAACTCCTTAGGAGAAAGAAAGAATCTACCTAACTTGCTGATTAGCTGGACATAAGGTATGGATAAAGAAGTTGATGGTGATCATCAGTCATCATACTACAAAAAGACAAAGAGAAAATAGCTTGGGGCATAACAAGTTTGAGATATTTATAAGACAAATGAGCAGAGATATCTAACAAGAACCTGGAACACTAAACAGAGGATAAAGCAGAGATTTGAGCTGTTGATTCAGATGTCATCAGCATACAAAGCAGCAGTTGTAAATCTCGGCTGTTCATTAGATTCACTTGGGAAGGTTTTGAAAATCTGACACTTAAATTGTGTCTCCATAGACTTTAGTACTTCTGAGATAAGCTTGAAATATTATTGTTATTAATTTGGTTCTGATGTATTTAAGAACACTGACAGATAGATTGGACCCAGGAAGAGAGATTGGGATAAAATTATCTATAAAATTATGATAATAATAACTATAATTTATTGAACACCTATGGCAGAAACCATGCTAATGACTTTATACTATTTCTCTTGGAAAGGAAAGCAAAAAAAGTCATAATGAAATCAATAAAACTGTGGCAGTTTCAACTTATTTTGATGAGGTGGGAGGTAGGGGAATGAAGGAGAGGGAAGGAGGAAGGGGCATGGGGGATCTCCGTGTATGGTACACTTCTCGGGGGTGGGACACAATTATAAGAGGGATTTTATCTAACAAATTCAGTGTAACCTAACTCCTTGTACCTTCAATGAATCCCAAACAATAAAAAAAAAAAAGTACCTTGATATCTCTTATCACGATATGGCTTTTATTGATAGAATAGACTAATTTATACATGGCTATCTAATTGAGGTGTCTATAACCTGAAGCAGTATAATACAGTGGTTACCAGCACTCTAGAGCTAGACTTTCTGGTTTAACACCCCTATCACCCTACCCTTTACAGACAATTTGGACTAGGCAAGTTACTAAATTTCTTTTTTAGTATTATTTATATTTATATATATATATATATATATATATATATATATATATTTAAAGTAGAATGTGTGTTTGTAAATGTGTGTGTTTATGTATGCACACATATGTACTAAATATGTGTATATATAGAATACATGTGTGTATATGTATTATTCATATTCATATTTGGGGTATGAGTACACATATTTGTAGCTTTCTCCTTGACTGTACTTAGTTCCCTGAGGATAATTATAATAGCTAATATTTATTAAGCTAGGCACTATTTAAAGCATTGATTCATAAAAACATTTGAATCTCATAACTCTAAGATTAACATATTAGTTTCCTTATTTTACAGGTGATAGAACTAAGGAAAAGAGAGATTAAGTAACTCTCCTAAGGTAAAAATTGCGAGTGGAATTTTTATAGCAGTGGAAGATTGGGATGAAAACACAGGAGGAGGCTAGCACTAACACCTTAGGTCTACTGTCTCCCTCCATACTGTACAATAGACTTAACAATTCTTAGAAGATTGAATGAAGTTTGGAAAAAGAAGAGAAAGGAAAGGAATTATGGCATACATTTATATGTAGCACATTTAGCAATATACTTAATTGAAACCTATCATAGCCTTTTAGAAAGAGAAGTTTGATGAAAAAAATATTCAAGTACATTTTAACTTATTCTTCTTTTTGATGTTCCTTTATCATAATTTTTAAAAGGCTTGAAGTGAAGAAAGGGTTCTGTTCTGCCAAATGTCTTTTACCTATCTGCTTTTTGAGGAAGAAAACACTGTTTAAATGTTTTAAAGCAACTCAAATCTCAGTGACATCCAAATTGTCTTCCAGAATGAATCTATGGTTCTAAAACAAATACTAAAAGTTTATTGGGCCCTTACCACATGTATGGCTCTTTCCCAGGTGATACGATGTTACAAGGATTAATAGGTACAACTTTCCCCCAAATTTTTGGAAAACAAGATTTTCAAATAATTAAGATTTCTAAAGGAAGAAATAGAGTATTGTCGATTATATGCGTCTCCTTTTGTTCTAAAAATAGTCAGAAGAGCAACTGTGGCTGGGTTTGTTTTAATTCACCCTCTGGAATTTCAGGAGTTTTACTTCTGACATATTTTTAATAGCTTATGTACTGAGAGTATCAGGTTCCAATTTTTTCACAATTACCATGTTACAGATGACATGTTCCTGGTTCTGATACCAAAGTCATGTCCCAGCTGTCGGATCTAAAGGAAATCTGCTCTTGGACGTTACCCAGCTTTTTCCTCTAACCTCGGGCAATACTGAAATGCTTCTGGTTTATGGAAAAGAAGAAGGTGATATTAAAAGTATTACCAGTGATGGTTTAATTTATCATTTCTAAATGAACAATGAACAAAGCTAAAATAGTGACACCATGATTAGAAACAGCAATTTCTATTAACAGTATTCTCTAAAACAGTCTGTTTTATCCAAATATTCACCATAGTGACATGAGTATTCATAGTATTAAAATGATCCCACTAGATTGTCCTTGCTCTAGGAAATGTCAAAAACAAAACCAAAGCTAAATCAGATTACCTACCAATGAAATAGATTTTACATCAGGGACAAGCAGGAGGCCTCTTAGGATCTGAAATCTAGGACTTTTTTAGTGCTTGTGGATAGGCTGAGAAATGTTTTCACATGTAATTCTGATAGAAATTTTATTAAAATCCTTCATTTTGCTTCTACCCCCTACCTTGTCAACTAACTACTAAATCTACTTAGGAATTTAATTTTCATTTTTGAAGTCTCAAGAGGGTTAGAGCTCTGAAAATGACTTCAAAATACAGGTACTGCTCTTTTGTTTCTTACTTGTCCCCAGGAATAAGTAGACCAGCAAAGAAATAGCCTCAGTTTAGAAATTATAATCTAACATTCAAGATTCTACACTATCTGGTCCTAACAAACCTTCCCTGTGATAGTCGGAATTATCCTACTGGGTTATAGCCAAAATGAACTATTCTTTACTACTCAAGCATATTATTTGCTTTCTACCTCTTTACTTTTAATCATGTTGTTTCCTCTGCCTGAAATGACCTTTTTTCTCTCTTGGCCAGCTTTCAAGGTCAACCTCAGATGCTACTTTTTTCATGTTAATCTAACTCCCCATAGCCTCTCCTCTCCTTTCCCCATTTAGCGCTCTAGCAGAATAATTTGTACCTATTTCATCTCTCTTTGTATTTCTATGGCACTCACTACTTCCTACACTCTGTTATAGTTGCTTCTACTTAGTGTTTATAACTCATTACCTGTGATCGGCTGATGGCATGGACCTATTGAACTCTATATCCTTGCCTAAAACAGTGCTTGTTAAGGAACATCATAGGGCTCTGTGTGGTTAGTTGGTTGGTTTTAACTAACTGTATTATTCTAAGATTCAATTGACTCTCTGCAATTTGAAGGAAATAGCTGCATGTTGAGGAAATTGCTCAGAAGAAATTAAGAGATATAATAAAATGTAACATTTAAGCACTTGAACTTCATCCAAAAGACAAATTATTCACTTGTCCTTAGGAGTTTGCTGACAATTTTTAGGCAGGTAGATGTTTTTATGTTAAATAATCACCAGCAATTCAAAATACTATACTCTATGAAATAGGAACTGGAATTGTTCTATTCACATATATAGTATCCTATTTACAATATATTTAATTTTAATCTTACATTTAGAATTAAAAATACTCACTAATAAATAAAAGTATTAAAACAAGTCGTGCTTAATTTTCAGAGAAATTTTTTGTCCTGGACTTCTCCAATGACTAAGTAACTCAGATCATTAAATCTAAACTATATAAACTTGGTCTTATTATTTTCTTTAAATCTCAATTTTTAACTTTCAAATTTAATCTTAATGTATAACCCAGAAGCCCTAAAATCACTTTTGAATTTGCCCAGATGCCTACTTATCTTTCTGTCATGAATGAAATAGTTGATATAATATAGGTAAGCAAAGGCTCTGCACACATAAAATCCTAAGAGTTTAAATCAGCCCAGTAACTAGATGCAAACAACACAAAAGTTTTCCAATAATACAACTCTTGTTGTCAGTAAACGTTAGAATTTAATTGGTTGTAGAATGTTCTTTGCATTTTTAGAACCATCTTTTTCAGTGTAGCATATGTTTTTGCCTGAATTTCTTATTTGATAAGGGGAGAGAGGGAGAGGGAACAAAATTAAACTGCATCACTGTTACTCCAATGGCCTGACAATAGCCTATCCTATCCCTTAGAATGTGTATAATAAAGCCTGTCAAGAAATGACGTTGACAATATGTGCTTGATATATGACAGCTACTATTATAAATGCTTTATGTACATTAATCCACTTAATCTTTATAACAACTCTTTAAAGTAGATTATCACTATATTATACATGAGGAAACAACCCAAAATCATACAGCTGGTAAGTAGTATAGCTAAAATTTGAACCCAGTGAAAATGGCAGTCCAGACACTGAACCAGCATGCTATACAGGCTCTTACTGCAGCCAGAAGAATTAGCAAACCACTTTCCATTTCTCTAGTACAAGAAAATAGACTTTTGGAAGCACTATTTAGCAGCATGTCCCAGTTTAGGATTCTAGGGAAACAAGAATTTTGCATCTACCTTCCTCCCTGCTACTACTTTCAGCCAGCATACTGGTATGAAAGAGAAGAGACTAATGCCTGACTCTCCACCAGTCAGGAGCTAAGGCTCATCCATATTAGTTGCTCCAAGTCCCCTTTCTCAGAGCCTGAGTAATATTCTCCCTCATTTTATTCAAAGGACTCCCCAAATGAGTAGTATCAGACACTTCCACACTTGCTATTCTTTATTTCCAAACTCCCATTAATTTTTAATAAAGTTAAGTATTATGGAAGGGGATCAAGACCCTCTTCCATAATATTTAATTACCCCAACCTAGCCCGGAATTAAACTGGATTGGTTACATCTCTTTTTTGAGCTGATTCTTGGGGTCCCTGCTTCTGTCTCTTGCCAACGGGCCAGGTCCACTCACCTTCACTCTGGCTGCAGTAAGACCCATAGCCACCGACAACAAAGGCTTCTAAAGCATACAAACTATTTCATATAGTTTAAAAAGTCCTGATATAACATCTTTGGCATTCTAAAATAGTTGACAATAAAATTATGGAAAGAATAGATAATGATACAATTTGACCCAAACTTTTATTTCTCTAATACCAAGAAACATAGCTGAGAAAAAATAAGAGTTAACTTGTCGTAGGATTCATCAGTTTATAAAAGTAAAACTGATTGTAGCATGCCACCTATGAAAAGTCAGTTCAAAATGTGAGCACAGTTCATAAATTTTCTCACAATCTTCTAGAAAGCAGGAAATGACTTTTTCATTTCTCTATTTCTTACACCACCACATACAGCATCAAGCAAATGAGCAGCTTTCACATAATGTTGACTGAATTGAAGAATTACTCAAATAGTTGCTTATAGATATCCCACCTTTAGAAATTAAACTTTATGATGTATAATGAAATTCATGTGTAAAACAGTACAGACAGGCAACCTTTGTAAAAAGTAGATGACCAATCTTTGCTGAGCAGGTTTACAATCAATTTTATCATTCAAAAGGTCAAGATCATCTTGCTACACAGGAAGAAGGATTGACATTACATTTAAATGACTGCTGCATTCAACCAGTCCTTACTTTTTAACCTAATGTATTTTGACATCTTAACAGAGAAATTTCTTTCTGATTTGTAGAAGAAAGGACAATTCTAAGACACAAATCTAATTCTTTCACCTCACAACATTATTGAGATAGTCTAATTTTAAATGCCACTAACAGAAAGTAACCAAAAATCCTTAGGGTTTGGTTCTTTTGAAAGGTTATAAATACAGTGAAAAATAGTTGAATGCTGTGAAATCAATACCTAGAGGAATCCAAAGGCAATGCCAAGAAACAGAATGTACTCACAGTGACTAATACATGCAAATACTGGAAATAAATTCTAACAGATTAAACAGGTTTTGTAGCAACTACAAAGTATATTCAAATCATTCCAAAATTAATCAAGCTTAAGAATATGGCAGTCTTCCCTACTAATAAGAATATAAGCTGGCTAAGTAGCCTGAATAACATATAAATTATAGCCAATATTAGTAGGGTTTTTTTTTCAGTGTGTTTTTAATTAAAAAGGAGAAACTCCTTAACTGAATCAATTCAGTTTCGGACTTCCTGAAATATGTTACTTTTTAAATCTATGTCATTTCACCCTGATGAGGCATTAAATCATAATCATGCTACAGAATCATGAAGACAGAACTATCTTTCTGCTGAGAAATGCTGCATCATTTTGATCATTTAATATGAAGTATCTGACAAATGCTATAAAATTGAGGGAGGAATATGTGTAATGCCAAAAATATATGTATATTTCCTTCAAAATCTGAGTGTCAAACATAGGTAGGTTCTTACCCAAGTAGGTAATAAACCAAAGTGAACTGCATTGTAAGTTGCTAGGTAAAGATAGTTTAAAGTAAATACCAGAGTTTCAGGACAAAATAGATATATACATTCAAATCCTTTGCTATGATGATTCTCTACTCTTAGTAGTTAACATGTTTAACATAGGCAAGTCTTTTCAGTTAGAAAATGAAAGTAAGCAAATGTCAAAGCTCTCTGTTCAAAAAATCTTCAACATCTTTAAATGCTACCAGCTTTCTTTGTGAAAAACAGATTTATATAGTCTGCTTTCATCTAGGAGCAATGCTTCAGCAGATATCTACATTTAAAAAGCACTAAGAGCAGTGTCGATAGATCTGAGGAATGATTTAAACCAATGCCTTCTAAAACAGTTCAGATATTGCAATATAAACCTCAGGAAATTAGTTTACAGCCCAGAGGCTGATAAACATGAATCTACTCATAAAACTTTCATTGTTGGGTGGCATACTATAATGGTAGCAGCTTTGATTCATATGCTTAAGAAAATTCAGAAAATAAAAATATTTGTAATATAGCACTATTTGTAGGCACCTTGCTATGATATATCCTCATCAGTTTCATCAATTTATGCTATTTTTTTACTTGAAGTAAAAAATGCAGATTAACTCTATTCAGACTGAATCTGAAGCACTCCAAACCTTGCTTTTATTCATGTCCAAAAAATCTCTCCCTTTAACCCTCACTTCCCAAAAAAGCAAAAGTAAACACAAATATACACATATACACACACACTTCTAAAATTCATATTGTTTAGCTATTGACCATCACTATAAATATTACTTATTCAAATATTCTAAGGAAAATCTGACAATAAGCAATTGCATGAATGAAGAAATTATAAACGAGTAACAACTAAAAAAGACAATAACCCCACATTCTAATAGTATCATCATAATTCATGAGGTCATACCTGATGACTCAGAGATTGAAAAGACTCACACGTTCCAGACTGCATGACCTTTCTATTTCCAGAAATCCCTAAAGATTGCATTTCCTGTCTTACAAAAGGTAATCACAGCCATCTCTCTCTCTCAGCATCTTCAGGGTTAGTGAAGAAAATATCAAACAGCAGAATTGTCCATCAGGATCTGTTTAAGGCATCATCAAAGTATCAGATCTCATATACTGTTTATCATCTCCCTGTGCAGTTACAAACACTGAATACTAAGAGAGACTGACACAGTTGTATTTGCTGATGCTGCTGCTGCTGTCTGAAAACAGTAAGCTTACTGCTTAGAGCAATTCTGCATCATCCAAACACAGAAGGAGCCACATCCTTCAGGTTTTCCATTACTGCTCCTGTACAGATTTCCCTTGCTAAGGAAAGTTTGATTTTTTTCAGTCCTTTAAAAATAAGCAATGCTCTATTTAATTAATCATCCAATGTGTCTGTTGAAAATATGTTAAAATGTCGATTCTTAATTACTAGACAGCTTTCTCCATACATGACTAAGGTTTAAACTTTATCATTTAACAAGTAAAATTGTACTCTCTTAAAGGAATCTTCCATCTATACTACACGTATCATCACTTATCCAACACATCATAATTGTAAGTGCCTAAATGTGAAGTGTTTTTTATTCCATCAATCTTTAATAATTGCATATTACAGTAAATAGGGAGGTAAATGCATATTTACTTTTTAATTTTCAGGAACTTCATTTGTATTTAAGATTCTTCCGACATACCTTTTTATTTTTACTTAATATATTCTTCTAGAGACTTTAACATGCAAAAGATAATGTGTTATTATCAAATTCTAAGACTGCATGGTTAATTCTAGGAATGAAATCTATGTAAGTTACTGGCATTTTTGTTATGAATTTTCCTTGTGTCTTTTTTTTTTTTTTTTTTTTTTTGAGATAGACCCTCACTACGTCGCCCTTGATAGAGTGCTGTGGCTTCACAGCTCACAGCAACCTCCAACTCTTGGGCTTAAGAAATTCTCTTGCCTCAGCCTCCCAAGTAGCTGGGATACCTGCCACAATGCCTGGCTATTTTTTTGTTGCAGTTATCATTATTGTTTAGCTGGCCTGTGCTGGGTTCAAACCCACCAGCCTGGGTGTATGTGGCTGGTGCCCTACCCCCTGAGCTATACGTGCCACCCCATTTGTGTCTCATTCATTAAGTTTATAGCAGTGCTTTCTCTTACCACAAAATAACAGAATTAGGAAATTTTAAGATTGATTAGTAGTCTGATGATAGAGAATCAATATTCTGTAAAATTATAATTGGAGATGATTTCTCTTTACCATGGAACAAAGTTTATATTTTAGAAATAAGAAAACAAAACCAAAAAAAGACTATGCCTATAGTCAATTTAACTAAATTCAAAACTAGGACATCAAATACAACATATTACCCTAAAATAGCCTTCATGTTATGTGCAGTCTGAATTAATGACACTATTATTATTTTCTATGCTAAGGAAATAAACTACTTGCTATTCAATAATAGCGAAAGTATCATACAGAAAATATTTTAGATAAATGTAAACTAACAATAAATCAATATAATTTCCCGTCTCCCACTCACACTATTTAATGAGTGTAATATGTATTATCTTGGACACTAATCACAATAAATCTTAAGAAATTGTGTACACTGATCCACACAATCCCTTTACAGAAATTACAGACATAGGTTCAGACACAGGACTCGGTATTTTGGCTGCATGCATACAATGACAGCCCTGGATGAAAAATGACATATAGACAAACATGATTTGTCTATGTAGTAGTTATCCTTTTATTGTCAAAGGATCAAAATAGGTACTCATCTTCTCAGTGAGGCTTTCCCAACTACACCATCTCTATTTCTACATTCATTCTTTTATGTAGACAATATCGAGCATCTTCTGTGTGTCAGGTATTGCATAGGTGCTAAGGACACGATACCATCACAAAACTTGCCATCACAGAAAGTAAATAAACAAGTATGTTTTGTTATGATTTAAAAATTAAAAAGGAGATAGAGAGCAACAACAGGGCATCCTACCCTAATCTAGGGATCAGACAGAATCTCCGTAGAAAAGTACCATTAAAATTGGGAAGATTCTGCTCAGGTCACATTCAAGAAGTGGTAAATGCAGCCTGGTGAAACCAGAAAGTCTTAACATAAGGGAGAGATGAGGAGCCAAGGCTCCACTATCGTAAGCCGTGGGAGGCATTTAAGAGTTTGAGCTTTACCCTTAGCAGAATGAGAGGCCATAAACATAACCAGTTTGGATGTTTTAGGTTATCGAAGTTACACTGTGGAAGGAATGGAGTAAAGCAAACCTGGAGGAAGAGACAAGTTAGGAGGATGATTGACTGGAGGATGATGATGGCCTGAACCAAAGAGGTTGAGGTAGAAATGGAAAGAAATGAGTGAGTTCCAGATGTACATCTTAGTGAAAAGGGATAGAATTTCGAGATTGAACATGAGAAATGAAGGAAAGAGAAATGTCAGCGTTCCCTCCTGATCTCTTATACTATTTCAGATCTCATTTTATAAGTAAATATTAAATGAATAAATGGGATATAAGAAAACTGAATTTTCCATTCCAATATTTTGTCAAAGCTTGGGACACAAATTTTGTTTTCATCATTGTCTGGATGTTATTAATTAGTATATATAATCTATTTTTCCCCAGTGTTTTCTTGCAAACACATTTATTAGTGATTGATTTTTGCAATAAAAACACCAAACCAAGAGTGCAAAGAGGCTCTATTAACTAGTTGATAAAATGTCTCTATTAACTAGTTGATAAAATCTATTTAAACCAAATAATTCTTTATTTATAATCTACTGCTTAACCCACTTAAACAATTAATACCGTAAGATCCTATTTTTTCAAATAACTATTGCTCTATAAAAAATTATTCATACTCATGCCAGTGTTATTAAGGTATGATCATAACAGCAAAGCAGAATTAATATCTCTATAGTTCTCCTAATTTGTCTGTCTAACAAATGTTTGATACAAGAGATGGAACCTACCAGAATAATGTGCTTGGACTGAATGAAAAGGGAGACAAAAGGAAATGTAATGGTCCATTTTTGCTGCTATAACAAATGCCACAGACTGGGTAGCTTATAAACAGGAATTTATTTCTCACATCTCTGGAGGATAAGTCCAAGTTCCAGGTGCCAGCAGATTCAGTGTCTGGTGAGTGTTATTTTCTTGCTATAATCTCATATGGCAGAAGAAAAGGGCAAGGCAACTTTGGGGGACCTTTTTTTATAATGGCCATAATTCAATTCCTGAGAGCTCTGCCCTTATGATCTAATCACCTTCCAAATGTCCCACCTACTTATATTGGTTTTCAACATATGACATTTGAGGAAATAAAAACTTTCAGACTAAAGCAGGGTAAAAGCACAAACTGAAGGCAATTTTTACCTATTTAATGATTTGTAGAATATCAGAACATCCCAAATAATAAGGGATTGCATTTTTAAAAGAAAACTTTATAATTACTACAGGTGTAGCATTCACATTTCATCTCTCAGGGACCATGTGAATCAATGCTCTCATTTTACAGATAAAGTAACTAAAATTTTGAGAAATTAAGTGACATGCTCAAGGCCAGGTACTAACGGAACCCAAGCCAGAATTCAAGATTCCTATCTCTGAGTTTTCCTCTATATAAATCACTGTCTTTTAATTACATTTTTTCAAAAAATAAACTATCTTCAATAAGTAAAATAACATTCATTTTAATACTTTTTTCTATATTTGTTAGGTTGAGAAGCAGTCAATACTTGTTTTCTAAACAAGTTGGCAAAATTTATTCGGATTCTTAACAATATTCAATCCTATTTTATATTTAGAGAATCTTCTGATGATAATAGTGCAGATTCAGATTTAGGCTCAGAGATGTTTGATGTCACATTATTTAGAAGAGAAAAAATAGAAATAAGAGTAAAATTAAGTTATACTACTCCAAAAGTGTAACACCATGTAACCACTTAGTATTATAAATAAAAGATGTCAATGGCAAAGGAAAGTGTGCATCATAACAGAATATTAAATGGAAAACAAGACCTTGATGTATTTATGGAGCACAATCAATTACATAGAATATACTGAACAAAAGAGACAAAATAAAGGACTTCCAAAAGATGGCCTCCCAGTATGAGTCATCTTATAAATATATACTTACAGACTTCACCTTTTTTGCAAAAGTATGAAGTAGTTTTTGAACAGTCTTTTAGAAGTAGAACAAGTACCTCTGATTCTCATGTACTTCCTCTTTTCACTAAAATTTTATCTGAAATTTCAGTGTAATGTTTACTTATAGTCCTGCTCCAGTTTCATAAAAATATTCAAATCTACTTTAAAAAATCATTCTTTCTGAGCCTTGCATGTCATTTAGTATGTGTGTATGATTGATTGTTTATTTTCACACCTTATTTATATTGGGCTAAAGCTGGTACAGACTGTTTTTGACAAATAGCTCTCACAACAGTTTCAGTGTTATATGAAGAAAAATGGGGAAAATTTGTATGGCATAACTTTGTGTCAGTTTTTCTAACTAGTCATTGTGGTTTAATCTAAAGTGATTTTCACAAAGAGCAGGACAATGGGAAATGCTGTGAGTCCTGCAGAACACTTACTTCCCTTCTTTAAGAAGTGGTGAAATTTGCTTTATTTCATTTTTACAAAGAATATGGTTGAACTTGTAGACATAGGTCACCAAGTATATACGGTGTACAGCAAAACTATTAGGAAAGAAAACCTAACAGATCATGAGGAAACTGAGTATCTCTGTCAAAATCCTAATTATGGTGATAAGTAATCACTGCTGCCTAATAGGGTAGATGTCGGGTGCTACAACACAAAAGATTAGGTCATATGATAGATTTGTACCATAAAAAAAAAAAAAGCCAAGCCTGGCTTGGTGGTTTATTTCTGTAATCTCAGCACTTTGGAAGGCTGAGGTGGGAGGAGTGCTTAAGGCCAGGAGTTTAAGACCTGCCTGAGCAACATGGCAAGACCCTATCTCTACAAAAAATTAAAAAATTAGCCAGCATAGTGGTGCAGGCCTATAGTTCCAGCTACTTGGGAGGCTGAGGAAGGATAATTGCTTGAGCCCAGGACTTCAAGGCTATGGGGAACTATGATAATGTCACTGAACTCTAGGTTGGGTGGCAGAGTGAGATCCTATCTAAACATATACAGACACACAAATCCTTTACCTGTCTAACCAGGGAAAGAGATGGTATCTTTTCAATAAGCTAGTGAAAACATCAAATTTCAACAACACATCATGTCATTTTCTTATTCTAGTTATTAACAGATGCAACTTTTTCTAATTTCATCATCGTTATACTATTTCTCTTAGTAAAGCTGTATAGTTCAGTGGTCCTCAACCTGTGAGTCACGACTCCTTTTGGGGTCAAATGAAACTTTCACTGGGGTAACCTAAGACCATCCTACACATCCTATATTTACATTAAGATTCATAACAGTAGCAAAATTACAGTCATGAAGTAGCAATGAAAATAATGTTATGGTTGGGGGTCACCACAAAAGGAGGAACTGTATTAAAAGGTTGTGGCATTAGGAAGGTTGGGAACCACTGGTATAGTAGGTCACACAATAAAGGAAAATAAAACATGTAACAATTTGGTGGATAATACTGACTTTGTATTTGACTAACTTTTATCCCAATTTTAAAAGTACTTTATATCTCTATAGAAAAGAAAATCAGAAGATTACAAAGGTGAGGGGAATCACTCATAAAAGTCAATTATACAAAAATAACAATTACTGATTTTTACTTTTAACATTTTAATAGACATTTAAAATTATATTAAATTATTATTCATCTTGACCAAGTATTATATTATGAGCATTTCCCTAGGTCAATAATTATTTTTCTAAAACATAAAATGTAGTGGCTAAATATTCTACCAAATAGATGTACTATATTTAACCAATCCCCAATTCTGAGTATATCCATTTTTTCCATTTTTAAGCATTATAAATATGTAATAAATATCTTTGTGCACACAGATTTACTGCATCAAAGTAAATAAATATTTGGGGGGACTTATCTTGTTTCCTTACTGTCTTACCAATTGGGTTATCACACAGTCTGTATGTAGAATAATAACCTCAATAAGTTTGTATGAAAATAAAAAAAGGAAAAGTTGGCATACATTAACACAAAGGCTTAAAATAAGGATGACTAAAAGAGTTATAAGTTTTCTAAAAATAACAGAAAAAACTTAGCATAAACAAACCTTCCTTGATTCTATGCTGATAAACAAAGATATAAAGATGGTCCCAAGGGAATGGACCTAGGATTGTAAAGCTAACCATCAACTCTTGAATAGAAGTTATTAAAAATGGCAAAAGAAACTAATTAAAAGCCAATGCAATGATAAATGTGGACTTTGTCTTTATTTTTTTCTCTGTGAAATTTGTGGAATGAATGAACCTAAAGAGAGGCAGTCCTTTACCCAGAACGATGCTATTTTACTCACAGAAACAAAAAGATAGAAATTTATAGCCTTAGGAAACCTTTCAAATAACAATTAGACATACTTCCAGCCTAGAAACCCCTCAGGAGTACCAATAAGCCTCCAAAATACCACGTGTAAAGACAATATTTTTTAACAGTATCAATTTATTTTCCCCCAAGCACCATTCCAGAGCTAATGAGGGTAAATATAAATAAAAAATTCATAATGTGTGTAATCTTTAAAAGTTTTCACTGCTAGGAAAAATAATGATCCTTTGAGTGAAATTTTTTGATAGCTATCATTAAAATGCAATCTTGGCTATTTCATTTAACATAATAACCTCCAATCCCATCCATGTTCCTGCAAATGACAGGATTTTCTTTTATTCTTTGTTATGGCTGAGTAATAGTCCATTGTTTATACCACAATTTATTTATCCATTTATCTGTTGATGAACACTTAGGTTAATTCCATATCTTGGCCATTAGAATAGTGCTGCAATAAACACGGGAGTGAAGATAACTCTTCAGCATTATGAATCCTTTTTTGAGATATACACTCAGCAGTGGGATTGCTGGATCATGTGATAGATGTGTTTTAAGTTTATGAGAAACTTCCAAACTGTTTTCCATGGTGGCTATACTAATTTACATTCCCACAGTGTATGAGTGTTTCCCTTTCTCAGCATCTATTACTTTTTGTCTCAATAAGCATTTCAATAGGAGTGAGAAGGTGATTTTGTGATTTTGACTTGCATATCCCTAATGATTTCTCACTCATATGTGGGAGCTGCAAAAGTGGATCTCATGGAGGTAGAGAATAGAATGATGGTTACCAGAGGCTGGGGAAGGGAAGCGATAGGGAGGATAAGAAGTTAGTTAATGGGTACAAAAATAGATGAAAGGAATAGCCTCCAGTATTTGATAGTACAAAAGGGAGATTATAATTAACAATAGTTTATTCTACATTTCAAAATAGCTAGAAGAGGTTTTGCATGGTGGCTCACACATATAATCCTAGAACTTTTGGAGGCTAAGGCAGGAGGATCACTGGAGCCCAGAAGTTTAAGGCTGTAGTGATGCCACTGCACTCTAGCCTGGACAATAGAACAAAAATTTGTCTCCAAAATAAACAAACAATAGTTAGAGGAGAAAAAGTAGAATATTCAAAACACAAAGAAAAGATAACTATTTGAGGTCATAGATATCCCAATTACCTATTTGATTATCATATATCATACATATGTATCAAAATATCATTTGTATCCCCAAAATATGTAGAACTATTATATACCAAAACACATTAAAATTTTTATAAAAAATAAAAACAAACAGTGTATAGTGGAAATAAATGCAATCTTGCCAACTCCAAGCTTGTAAAGGGAGGGGGGAGGTTTTGGTGGAGGAAGGGTAATGGGTGGGGCCACATCTATGGTGCATCTTAGAATGGGTACAGGCGATTGCACTAATGTACACAGCT
>CAUYPK010026289.1:0-55046 GCA_963574355.1 Loris lydekkerianus | reverse complement strand
TCATCGTTACCATTTCTGATTGATGAATTTAGAGATTTTACTCTTTTTTTCCTGGTTAGGTTGGCCAAAGGTTTATCTATTTTATTGATCTTTTCATAGAACCAGCTTTTGGATTTATTGATCTGTTGTATAGTTATTTTGTTTTCAATTTCATTTAATTCTGCTCTGATTTTGGTTATTTATTTTCTTCTGCTGGGTTTGGGGTTGTAATGTTCTTCCTTCTCCAGTTTCTTGAGATGTTCTATTAAGTTATTAACTTTCTCTCTTTCCATTTTCTTGAGGAAGGCTTGCAGTGCTATAAATTTGCCTCTTAGGACTGCCTTTGCAATATCCCAGAAGTTCTGATAATTCCTGTCTTGTTGTTTTGTTCCAAAAATTTGGTGATTTCCTTCTTAATCTCGTCTATAACCCATGTATCCTTCAGCATAAGGTTATTTAGCTTCCATGTTTTTGTATGGGTATGGAGGTTCCTGTTGTTATTGAGTTCAACTTTTATTCCAAGATGGTCTGAGAAGATGCAAGCAATAATTTCTATTTTTTTAAGTTTGCTGAGGTTAGATTTGTGGCCTAGGATGTGGTCAATTTTGGAGTATGTTCCGTGGGCTGCTGAGAAGAATGTGTATTCAGTTTTGTTGGGATGAAATGTTCTGTAGATGTCTGTTATGTCCAGATGTTGAATGGTTAAGTTTAAATCTCAAATTTCTTTTCTTAGTTTATATTTGGAGGATCTATCCAGTACTGCTAAAGGGGTATTAAAATCTCCAACTACTATGGAACTGGAGGAAATCAAGTGCTCATGTCTGTTAGAGATTCTCTTATAAATTGAGGTGCATTCTGGTTGGGTACATAAATATTAATAATTGTAATCTCATCATATTGAGTATTTAACAAGTATGAAGTGTCCATTCTTATATTTCCTTATTTTGGTTGGTTGGAAGCCTATTGATCTGCAAATAGGATTGCAACACCTGCTTTTTCTGCTTTCCATTTGCCTCAAGTAGAGATGACCATCCCTTCACCTTGAGTCTATTTTGTCTTGTAATGTAAGATGAGATTCTTGTATGCAGCATATATCTGGCTTGAGTTTTTGTATCCAGTTAGCCAACCTGTGCCTCTTTAGAGGACAATTTAAACCATTCACATTAATTGAGAATATTGATAAGCTTTTCGAGAGTCCAGTGGACATTTTTAATCCTTTTGCGACTGTGGAAGTTGTAATTTGATCAGTATTTTCTGGGTGGGTTTACTTTTGTGGTAGAGGGTTACACTGGTCTTTGTGAAGGATAGGTCTGAGAATATCCTGGAGAGCAGGTTTAGTTATGGCAAATTTCTTCAACATGTGAATGTTATTAAAGTATTTAATTTCTCCATCATAAATGAAACTCAGTTCAGCTGGGTACAGGATCCTGGGTTGAAAGTTATTTTGTTTTAGGAGATTAAAAGTTGATGACAATCCTCTTCTAGCTTGAAGGTTTTCAGCAGAGAGCTCTACAGTTATTCTAATATTATTTTTCTTATACGTAATGGTTTTCTTTCGTCTGGCTGCTTTCAGAATTTTCTCCTTCATATTAACTTTAGTAAAATTGATTATGATGTGTCTGGGGGATGTCTTATTTGGATTGAGTCATGCTGGAGTTCTGAAACTGTCTGATGTCTGAATTTCAGAATCTCTTGGCATGTCTGGAAAGTTCTTCATAATCTCAAGGAGAAGAGACTCTGTGCCTTGTGAAGCCACTTTGTCGCTTTCAGGGATCCCTATAAGACGAATATTGTTGTTGTTTTTTTTTAATTATCCCAGAGCTCTCGGAGAAGAGTGATCTGTTTTTGCCTTCCATTTCTCTTCCTCTCTGAGAGTTTGGGAGCATTCGAAAGCTTTGTCTTCAATGTCAGAAATCCTTTCTTCTGCTTGCTCCATTCTGTTACTGAGGAATTCTACTGTGTTTCTCAGATGTTTGAGGGCTCCAACTTCTTTTCTCAATGTGTCAAAATCTTTGGCCATTTGGTTTTTTAATTCATTGAATTCTTGAGATTTCTTTTGGGTTACTTCTTGGAATTCTATTTCAATCTTATTTGCTATCCAGATTCTGAAATCAATTTCTGACATTTCAGCTATTTGTTTGTGTACGGGTTCTTGTGCTGTGTTTGCCCCATTGATTCCTGGGGGAGTTGAGCTACTCTGATTATTCATATTGCTAGAGTTTTTTTGTTGATTTCACCTCATGATTGTTCGTCCCTGTTGCCTCTGGCTGTCCTCAGAGTTGGGGAGGTGACTTTCTAAGATTAGACCCCAGCGGGATCACTCTATTGTTGCTGGATCTTTGTAGGGAGTAACCTTGTGTAGTTCCTCTGGGTCTGCCACAGCCAGGGAGTTCTGATTGTGGAAGCAGCTCCAGAGTGTGACACACCCGGATCCATCAACAGGGTGGGGGGTGGTGCACACAGTTCTTTGATGCCTGGCTCCCAGTGACTTTGGCAAAGAGAGCCCAAGGCTCCAGCAGTCTCTGGCCAGGAGAAGGGCTTGGCGCAGAGGCAGTGAGGGCTCCGTGGGGCATGTAGCTACCAGAGTCCCTGGCCAGACAAACGGGCCAGTGCGGAGGCAGGGAGGGTACAGTAGGGAGGATGTGTGGTTGCACAGCTCCTTCAGTTCCTGGTCAGGGCGTGTGGAGGCCCAGCGGGCGCGGGTTGCGAGTCATGGCACAGCTCTTACTGAGGTCGCCCATCGTCATCATGGAGCAGTTCTTATGGAGGTCTGGGTGGCGCAGCTCTTACGGAGGTCCAGGCGGTCGCTGGTCACTATTGCGGCACAACTGTTACGGAGGTCCCTGCAGGAGCCTATCATGGTTGCGGTGCAACTCTTATGGAGGTCCGGGTGGTCCTACTATTGTGTATTTATACAAAATTCTCCTGAAGGCTAAGCACAAGTTTTCTTTCTATGATATTCTGATAAAATTATCAGGAAATTCGGGGCCAGGTGCTCTGTTAACATATTACAATTTGCCCCTGGAGGTAGCATCTTTCAATCCTATCTGGCATCTTTCAATCCTAGACTTGCTTTCTTTGGCTTGTTCAGACTGAGGTCCTGCAGCCAGGTGGCTCGGCAGCCCTGTTGGCCCCCAGCTCCCCTCTGACCTCACTGGATTCATGCTGACAGTCCTCAGTACATGGAGCTTAGATCCACAGGTGACAGCAGAAATGACCCTGTTCTGGGTGTGTTGGGTGTGGACCCTCCTTCATAACAAAGGAATCCTGCAGCCTTGTGGGTAGGTAGTGAGCCACGCCCACACATCTGACACCAGAGCCCATGTCCCAGAGGCAGAGCGTAGCTTGGAGGATGGTTTCTTCTCAGAATTCCTTTAGTAGTC
Organism: Loris lydekkerianus; assembly: GCA_963574355.1. Taxonomy (NCBI): domain Eukaryota; kingdom Metazoa; phylum Chordata; class Mammalia; order Primates; family Lorisidae; genus Loris; species Loris lydekkerianus. The sequence goes on along the minus strand of CAUYPK010026289.1, from coordinate 51,684 downwards.
TGGAGGCAATGTGGGGAAGAGGGAGAGAGGGCAGAGTGTGCTCCTGGAGAGTTTCTGGGGCTTGCAGTGGGGTCCACAAAGTCCTCAAGGGTCTGTGTGCTCTGTGAGGATGCCGCCCTCCATGGGTGGTTGTGACACCTGTCAGACTGGAGACCTCCTAGACCAAGGCACTTTGATTTATTCTGACCCAGGACTCTGGGATCTCTCGGGGCTTCTGGATTATTTCTAGAGTGTCCCCTCTGTGGTTAGGTTGTTGCCTGCAGGCGTGTGCTGTGTTCAGGAGCTGCAAGGTGCCACATATTTACAAGGATGCCATTACCAGGGCTCGGGTCTCAGCACCCAGCAGGGGGTGCACATCATGGTGGTGGGCATGGCCTTGGGCAGGATGAGGCTGCCCTGACGTGCCACAGCAAGTCCGCCAACAGCAAATTGTGATCTTGGGCCCTTCACTCTGGGTGCCCATCACCAGAATCTGGAGAGCACCTGCCAGCCTGGTCAGTGCCTCATCCTAAGGGATGAATTGCCACTAAGCTGGGGCACCCAGTGTGTTCATTGTCTCATGGGTCCAGGGAGCCATGGTAGCACTGAGCCTTGGGATGGAAGGACACAATGGAGCCTGGGGAAGGGTGATACGACCAGGGAAAAAGAGCCTGGAAGAACATCCCCAGTCATAGAACAGCACGGCCGAGTCACAGAAAACCTTTCCATTAGGGAAGGTCATGGTGCGTGGGTCAGGAGCAGATGCCCTGGGGTTGAACACGTGGGACCCTGAGCATCTTCGTGGGAGGTGGAAGCCCAAGCAGCCTCCATCAGTCTGGGCAGGCACCTCCCATGTCAGCAGTTACTGGGCCTACCCAGAGTGTTGGCAGCAGCCCCTGTACAGACGCAGAAGCTGCTAGTCACAGAGCCCAGTCCTCAGCAGTGGCTGTACCAGGCTGGAGATCCACACTTAACCACCTCCCTTCTGCGCTGTTGCTGTGATACCCACCTGTCAGGGAAGCAGCCAGGGACCGCTCTCGCTGGCTGAGGGTTAATTACCCTTAATTAGGATGCATCCCTCACCAGAGTGTGGTGTCAGGAGTGCTCTGCCATCTGTGAAGTCTCCGAAGGGCCTCGGCCTCATGCCTCCTTAGCAGGAGAGAAGATTGCCACTGCTTCGCGCACGCGCCTGCGTTACCCACACCAGTCACCAGCAAGCCGAGCAGAAGACCAGTTTATGAGTGGCAACCTGTCCTCACCCACTTTCTCTGAAGGGCTCCATTCTACATAGAAAACGCTTTAACACCTTAAAAATTACAACCCCGGTGCCTAAAATGAAGAGAGCACTGTGACCATTCTTTGGTGCTGTGAAGCTCTGGGTCTTCAGGGTTGCAAGGACTCTGGCCTTGCTTTCCTGAAGGAGAATGGTTCTGGGGAGCTTGTGGGGAGGAAGGGGGGGAATAAGAGGACAGAAGCCTCTAGCCTGTGTGCTCGATGGTCTTCAGCTCAGTTACAGCAGGAAAAGTAGTTGATGAGCAACTTCACAGCACAGAGTGTAAGAGGGCTCATAGTGCAGGTTGGGGCCCACCCAGTAAAACATGTGAACTGTCTATTTAGTAAATCATGTTAAGCTATATTTTTATACTGATCCAATCTCTTATATTTTAGGAATAAAGTAAAATTGTGTGAGTGTTTATGATTCAGTGCAGATTTCAGCACGCTGACACGCTGGGCTCCCTGCCCTGCCATCCTGACACTGGGGCTGCTCTTAGTGCCTAGTTCTGAGTCTTCTTTTAGCCAGGACAGGGGCTGTTGCTGGCAGGGGAGGAGGGATTGGAGCATCTGTGTGCCCTGATCTGTGCCTTCCAGATGCCAGTCCTCAGACAATTTACAGGTGACCCCCAGAAGGTGAATAGTACCTGGGGCCGATTTGTGACTTCCAGGGTCTGGACTTCTATTGGGAGCTGGGTGTCTACCTATGGTGTCAGGGAGTCTCTGCAACACCTCTGTTGAGGGCTGGGATGGGACTAACAAAGTGTTCTGTCAGAGAGTCAAATTCAATTGGGAACAACCTCGTTCATACATCTACCCATCGCCCCAGCGACAGAGCAGCTGATATAGCTTGGGAGGGCTGGCAGCTTGGTGACATGGCATTTTTACAGGGGAGCTCAGTGGCTCACCTGGGGTGCCTTCTCCATGGAGTGTTCAGATATTTGTATTCAGGAAATTGTCTCTTTCTTTGACAAACTAAATTTTTAAAGATCTGTGGAAGCATAATTGATAAAAGCGTGTTTGACATGTGCATTTGGAGACCTGAGACACAGTGGAGAAGTCCTCCAGAGTGGCAGGGTCTCACCACTGATTAGTATGTCTCGTGGTGAACTGTGCTCAGGGGAAACTTTAAATACAACTGTTTTGACTCTGTAATAAGTAAGAGTCTCAGGGCTGTAGAAGCAGGTTTACTTAAACATCTCAGATGTGCTCTCTTCTTCCCCAAATGGGTGGGATGAGAGCAGATGGCCTATTAAGCTGAATCTGTTTAGTGCATCAAGCAGGCAGTGTAAGTGCCCCAGAATGGATTTCCCTTCCTAATAAAATGTTAGCCTTTTATGCAAGTTGTTCAGCTTGGAGAAATATCACACATGCCTCCAAAATAAAGGCAAATGGGTATATTTAAGGCACAGTGAAGTGGAGAGGGCCTGGGCGCCACAGCTGACTGGTCAGATGGAGGCCTGGCTGCCTGGACAGCATCCAGACCAGGGCGGCTCCCAGAGCCTGGCTTGCACCAGCCGGGCCTTCCATGTGGGTCAGACCTGGACGATGTCTTCCATGTGGGTCAGACCTGGACGATGTTTAGATAAGGCCGTGGCTCCTGGAGCAGCATGGGATGCTGACGCGCTGTTGTTTCAGCAGAATTCCAGGTGTGGACACTTGAGAGTCGGTAGAGGGATGAGCTTTCTGTGAAAGGAAGGTGTTTGGAAGGGTTTTCTGAGGCTTTCGTTTCTCTTTTCTGCCTTATTCTCTTCCAGGAGATTCATTTTTATAAATCACACCGATTATTCACCACTGTGCCAGGGCCACTGCTCTCCTCACACCTCTGTGTGTTGGGGCTGTCCCCACAGTGCGTTTTTCTAGAGTCAGCGCTAAGTGTTGGTGTCTGCAGCCCCGGGGAGGGGAGAAGGCCTGTGTCCTGCCCCCTAAACCATCCTGGGCCTCCTTGCTTCTGCCCAAACGCTCCAGGAAGGGAAAGACATGGTTTTGCTGCAGTGTCCGGAGAGAACTCAAGTCATGTGGGGTTTTTTTTTAAACTGTCCTAATTTCAGGGTTTTACTGGTAGGCAGGAGGATGGGTGCAGAATTTGTGGGAAGGAGATTGGGCAGTTAGGGCCATGCCTGTTTCTAGAGACATTCTGAGTGTGGGTTCCCAAACCCTGTGCACAGAGAAACTTTGGCTCCTAAGGATGAAGACAGTACAGTGCATTTCTGAAAGGTAAACATTTTTAGCACTAAAAACAGCACCCCAAGAGCATTTCCTCACACCTGGCCGGTGTCGCGGGCTGTGGCTGATGGCCGCGTGTGAAGCAGCTTTGTGTGCTGCGCCCCTGAGGCCGTGGTGCGGCACGTGGCACAGTGCTGTCCTTTAAATGAGGGGAAATGGAAACAAACCCAAACACGTGCAAACAGTCGCTTCCCATCTCCAGGGGACACTCACAGCAAAGTTTAAAAACACTGAATGTTCCACACTTTAGTGGCACCTTTCTCATGGATTTTCTTTCTTTCTTTATTTTTTTTTTTTATAGTTTTTGGCCAGGGCCGGGTTTGAACCCGCCACCTCCGATATATGGGGTCGGCGCCCTACTACTTTAAGCGACAGGCGCCGCCCTGGATTTTATTTCTATACTGTATCTATATTGCGTATATTTCTATATTACACAGATATTAATTTCTAAACTTCCCTGGTCTGCACCTCTTGTGAAAACCCCTGGGCCTTCCTCACCGTTCATGCTGGGCCAATCTCCTGCCTGTACCTTCCCACCTCGGTGTCACTTTTTGGCTCTTTTAGGTCAGGTAGTGTAGGTGGTGGGGACATGGGACTTATAAGCCAAATCTGCCAACTTGTATCTGAGAAGACTCCACTCCCGGCTCCCTTGAAGGACAGCTCAGGAATGTGGTCCCACACCTGCCGCTGGAACACCATGGCTCCTACCCGAGCTGGCCTGTCTCTGCCTCACTGGGCCCAGAGCATCATTCATAGCAGGTATGGGATACAGAAATGATTCAACTATGGAAAATAAACATAAAACATAAATAAACATAAGAAAACACAAGAAACGTAAAGAAAACATAAACATAAAACATAAATTAAGAAAAAGATAAATAAACATAAAAGAGAGATGTGGCTCATTGTCTGATATATCAAATTTTCCCTTATCTTCCCCAGATAATCCTGGAAACCGCCTTCCCTCATTTCTCTAAAAAACAGCTCAGCCTGTGGTAGAGGGCTCAGATCTGGGGCCAGACTCCCTGGGGGCTCACTTTCCTGTCCCCATTTGCTAGTTGTGGGTCCTTGGGCATGTTTCTTAACCACTTGGTGAGATTTTTTTCATCTGAAAGTTGGACTGATAGCAATAACTACCTTATAAGATGATTATGAAGATTAAGTGAGTTTGTGTCTGTGAATTACTTAATACAGTGCCCATCACACCATAGGTGCTATATAAACTTTTGTTTAATAATATAAATGCAATGGCAATTTTAAGGATTCTTCTTCCAGGTTCAATCCAAATAATTAAGGATGTGAGGTTGTACAGATGTGAAACACAACTGCTACTTTCTGTGCAGAAATTCAGATGAGGGGTCAGCTTCATTTATTGTAACACATAAAAATGACAGATTTTTAGTTTAGTTAGATCTCACCTGGGCTCTTCAGTCAAGACTTCATTCCCTGCCATAGGTGAGGGACTGTGCTAGGCACATTGACCATTATTCCCTCTCAGTGATAGGTCATGGTCTGGAATTTTCCAGAAGACAGGAGAGTGGTAGCACCCTGGAGTCATCCACTCAATGACAGACTTGAGGACAGACATACAGGAGGATTCAGGGGTTCTTGGCCATTGGAAGTGTCTGAAAGCTCAACCTTGTGGGAGTTTCCTGTGACTTTGGGAGGTGGTGGATATCAGCTGAGCCCCCCAGCACTGGCCCTCACACGGAAGCACCGGAGACCAACAGCTCCCTGTGGGCAGGGATGATGCCCTGTGGTGGTGGAGGGGTCCTCTCGAGCGTCACCCTGCACCCACCACTGTGTGCTGTGTAAAGATGCTGTAAGGTTGTCTTACTCGGCTGCATTTGCAGCTTAGGGGCAGGAGACTTGGAGTCAAAAATCCTGGGTCTGCAACCTTACAGAAGGCACCAGATAGTCCCTTATTTCTTTAATTCCTTTTTTTGTTTATTTTGTTTTGTTTTTCCAATATTTTATTAGGCAAATTTTTAAACATACAGTACAGTCAAGAGAGTTATACAGGGATCACCCGTACACCTACCACATGTATTTAATAATTTTTTTTTCTTCTTCACATGTAGAGAATTTGTTCATAGGCCATAAGTATGTTATAAACATAGGAGCCATTCTCCAGGCCCCTTGCTCTGAGCACACCCCTTTTTCTTTAGTTTCTTTAGAAAGTGGGGAGGAAATATTTCCTCATCTCACATGGAGAATGGGGCAGACAGTGTACTTGAAAATACCCAATATGGTGTCTGGAGTTTGGTAAGAACTGAATAAAAATTAGTTGAATCTGAACGCAGTTGATGGGAAGACAGAAATGAAAGCAAAACCTCGTCAGCGGCCAATAGCTATTGGCTTCATATGCAAAAGGGAAAGCCCAGGGCTGCTTCTGCCAGAAGAAAGCTGAAAAATAAACCTCATGTTCAGTCCTCAAATAAAACCAGTGCTTGTCTGTGGAATCCAAAGGGCTTTGTGGGTGAAATTCAGTACAACCATTTTACCTCTTTAATGCCTTGCATCAAGATAGTTTTGGAAAACCCAGCGTCTTCTCTTGACTTGTTTCCTTGAGGTGGTCCCTGAGCAAGGCAGTGCCCAGGTGGCCGGACTGGAATGCTGCGCCCTGAGCCACCAGCACATCCCTCTCAGCAGGGGCGGGAAAGATGCCCGAGGGCTGGGGATGCATCCTGGGCATCTGGGTATCACACTCCTTGTTCTTTCAGCCAGAAATTGAGTCAGAGTTTGGAAATGTAATGACTTACAGGCTGTCAAGTGTCAGACCCAGAGAGAAACATAGGATCACACACACATAGAGCAGTGAGAATTAGAACCAAGTCAAATAAAAAATGAGCAGAGAAGTGCGTGTTGCCTGGGGCCGTGGGATGAGCTGAACTGGAATGGTCTTATTCCTGCCCCCCATGGTGGCCAGAGTAGTGCAGGGTGTGTAAGAGCATAGGTGAGACCTGTGTTCTTTATAAGACGTCCCCACGGTGACCTCACACAGGGAGGCAGGCTCACATGTAGCACGTGCACGGTGCTGGCTCTCCCTGGGCTCAGAGTTTCCCACTTTCTGCAGTGGTGAACACTTTCTTCAATAGTTAACACTTCTGAACAGGTTTTTGTTGTTGTTTTTGGAAAAGCAGACATAATTATCAATAATTCAAATGTGGAAAAAAAAACTTTTTTTTTTTTGCAGTTTTTGGCCAGGGCTGGGTTTGAACCCACCACCTCAGGCATATGGGGCTGGCGCCTTACTCCTTTGAGCCACAGGTGCCACCCGGAAAAGAATCTTAAGATAAAGGTTAATAAATAGATCCACTTTTCCAGATAGACTAGACCCAATAAAATTATAGAGTGAATTTGTCACTCTTGATACACTTTCAAAAGTTTTATGGATTGATTTGGTCTCATGCGGTTTTGACCTGAAAGCTGTACATCCACTTCCCAAAGCATTAACTTTCAGTTGACCTAAGAGAGGGCAGCGGAGGGAAGTCAGCCACAGTTCAGAAAGGGCTGTGGAGACTTTGTCTAAAATACACCTGCCACACTTTAGGTAGGTCGTGTCTGTCTCGTAGGTGAGTGGACTGTGGCATGGGGAGACTTCACATGTGTGCACTTGCCAGCAGCCCCAACATGCCCGGCCACGCTCCTGGTGCCTAGACTGGCGGCAGGGTGGAGGCTTTCAGAGGTTGCGCTGATGTCCTCTGCTAGTCAGCTTTCTGATGTGAAAAGAACCCTTCTGGCTGAAAGCGTTCATCCAGGTGCCAAGAACAGCTAATTCATTTTCAGGGCAAAACTTCTGCACTGGGACAAATGGCTCCATTATGATCCAAAAAGCAGCGTCTGGAAAGAAAAGTAAATTGTGCAAATGGAGATGAGTGGTTTGGGTGCATCCTCTGGCTTTTTATCAGGGGAAATGGAATTCCGAGTCCCAGAAAGATGTCTGCAAGGAACAGCAGAAGGTACTCTACAAGAAGTAGCTTGTCAGTGTTTAGACAAACCTCCAAGGTAATTATACTGAGATACTCTGAGAACCACAATAATTTGGAGCTGAATATACATATATTCCATGGCAAGACCCTTTTTGAATCTAAACTAAGTTAAATGGTAGAGAACCGATCCTTGAGTGAGTTCATCACAGTTGTGCTTCCTAGAAAGATCAAGGTTTTCAAAGTAAGTTGTTTCCTTGAAATGACGCCTACGTCTGTCATAAGCCCAAGTTTATGGGACTAGGTTGAGTGTGTTTTGTGAGAGATAGAGTTCCATTTACATAGAATAATTGATTGTGTGATATTAAGTAATTATTTAAGAATGAATATGGGGATCCATTCAAATAACTGTATAATTATTTAATAAAAGTACTTAACAGACAACTTTACCATTAGCTATTTTCCTAGCACTTTATAGCTAATTCTATTTTTTAAAAAACATGTGGGGTTTTTTTCATTTAACTATTGACTTTCAAATTAGGGATCAGTTTAGCCTATATTATTTTGCTCTAAGGTCATATAAATGCCATTTTCTTTCCATATTGGAGCACAGATACTTCTCTGGTCTCTTCAGAAACCATGAGCACCATCTTGTTCCCTTCAGAACCCATTCACACCCATCCTGTTTGGGGTGAGTGCTCAGAATTGGATTTAATGTGAGATACACCCTCTCAGAGACAGAACACTGCTTTTGTATGGTGGTGCCACCCCACGGAGCCAGGGACTGGGCTCCCCTGGATCCGCTTTGAGCCAGACATGGGGTGGCCTTACTCACCACCATTATAATTACCTGCTGTATTTGTGCCATTAGAATCATTGGCTTCCAGAGCCAACTCTTATTTCATAGAAGAATGAGATATCATTAAGTGAATCTGTTTTGTCCTTTCTATCCGAGAATGTCATGTTTTCATGAGATGCACAGATTTTAGAAGTTGAATTCTATGTTCAGGACCAATAGGATTCTGGAGTCTATGGTGACACGTGAGATTCGTAATGGTTTTCCCCAGGATGGACTGATCTTTATCCACGGGCTGTGTAGAGAAAGTGCAGCTGAGGGGAATATTGGAACTCTGTTATTCCAACCCGATCCTGACGGGAGCAGGTGGAAGGATCACACCTGCTTTCCCATAATGAATTGTCTGAATTGCAATTAAGAAAAATCTTCTCTTCCTTTTATGTTAAATAGTTTTATCAAGGTAAATTTGTTCACGTTAGCAAATACATGTACATTTTCCTGCTTAATATGTGTATACTTCATTTCTCAAAAGTATATATGACTGCTTTTCATTTCAATCCTGCTCTTTGAAGGATTTTTTAGCGGATGAAGCACAGTGGGTGTTGCCCTCTCTCCCTGCTCCCTCCTCCATTCCTCTCTCATTTACTCCTTTTCCCCCTTCTTTCTTCTCTTTTTTGGGGAAATCTCTTTTTAAGTTCAATTCAGTCTTGAAAATAGCAGTTCTGTTCTTTCCCCTAACCATGTCAGGCTCTGCATTGAGCTGGATGTGCCCAGGGCTGTGGTAGCAGCCGGGATGAGCTTCGCCCAGCAGTAGCTCCGGTCAGGGTGGTCCTGGATGGTGGACGGTAGTCCCTGGTACAGCCGGGATGAGCTTCGCACAGCAGGAGCTCCGGTCAGGGTGGTCCTGGACGGTGGACGGTGGTCCCTGGTACAGCCGGGATGAACATCGCCCAGCAAGAGCTCCGGTCAGGGTGCTCCTGGATGGTGGACGGTGGTCCCTGGTACAGCCGGGATGAGCTTCGCCCAGCAGGAGCTCCAGTCAGGGTGATCCTGGACGGTGGACGGTGGTCCCTGGTACAGCCAGATGAGCTTTGCACAGCAGGAGCTCCAGTCAGGGTGGTCCTGGACGGTGGACGGTGGTTCCTGGTACAGCCAGGATGAGCTTCGCACAGCAGGAGCTCCGGTCAGGGTGGTCCTGGACGTTGGACAGTGGTCCCTGGCACAGCCGGGATGAGCTTCGCATAGCAGGAGCTCCGGTCAGGGTGGTCCTGGATGGTGGATGGTGGTCCCTGGTACAGCCGGGATGAGCATCGCCCAGCTGGAGCTCCGGTCAGGGTGGTCCTGGACGGTGGACGGTGGTCCCTCGTACAGCCGGGATGAGCTTCGCACAGCAGGAGCTCCGGTCAGGATGGTCCTGGACGGTGGACGGTGGTCCCTGGTACAGCCGGGATGAGCATCGTCCAGCAGGAGCTCCGGTCAGGGTGGTCCTGGACGGTGGACGGTGGTCCCTGGTACAGCCGGGATGAGCATCGCCCAGCAAGAGCTCCGGTCAGGGTGGTCCTGGACGGTGGACGGTGGTCCCTGGTACAGCCGGGATGAGCATCGCCCAGCTGGAGCTCCAGTCAGGGTGGTCCTGGACAGTGGTCCCCGGTGCAGTTATACTCAGCTTGGTCACATGGAAGGGCCAGGGCCCTGCATTCTCGGACATATTCAAATAACTGCAAACTTTTCTGTTTAAAATTGCTCAGTTCAGAACAAACCTATTGGCTTAGAAGCTTTGAGTGATCACTTTCGACTGTTTTATGAACTATGAACTAAAAGACATCTCCATTAATCTACTTTTATAGCAATTTCAGTTAAAAGTGGCTTTTGTATTCTAAAGTATAAAGAAAAAAGGAATCATCTTTTTCATGGAACGTGGTGGTTCTTCTCTGTCTCATTTATCAGTTCCCGTGAGGTGGGTGAGAACATGTGAGAACACCTGAGACTGAGCAAGTGATGCGTCCTCATGGGGAGGACCAGAAGCCAGGACCCGGGAGCCCAGCCTAATAAACAACATGATTTCTTGTGCAGTTTCCAAGAACATATGTCATAGGAAGTGCCCATGATCTTTGGAGATTCTAAAAAAAAAATGACCATGTCAGATATTTGGACTAAAACTTGGAAAAAACAATACATCCTAAGCCTAAGATGGCCTTTCACATAATTTACAAATCTCTTAAAGAGAAAAAAAAGAGGCCACGTATTGGCCTCATTTCCTTTCCCTCCTGACCCCTCCACACCTCCTTTCCTCCTTCCTTCTCTTCCCTTTTGGAATAAAACTGAAAATAAAATTTCTCTTCAGTCCTTGGTACACTTACGAACACTCACTAGTAACATCAAGGATTAAATCACCTTTTCCTCACATGCTGCCTCTGTTCTTTTCCATTAGCCTAAAAATTATTTTTATTCAAAAGAAACTTCTCTCTTCTGAAATAAAGCACACATTCTGATGGACGGTATACTTCCAAGTTGCTCCTAGCAGAGGGGCTAGGCTTCCTTTTCTCATCTTCTGTGTGGAGGCTGGGAGCGTGGCAGGGGGAGTGACTTGGTCCTGACTTCCCTCTGGAGGCCTAGGGAGCAGCAGCAGGGGCCAGGAATAGCACCGCTGTCTGAGTATCTGGTGCCATCAGGATGTCCTGTGTCCTCACCTCGTGCTTAGGAAGTGGTGCCACTGAGCTGCAGTCAAAGCTAACTGAACCTGTACGTTGAGAAGAGCCACGACCAGGAAGCCACAAGTTTTGGTGAGATGGAGGGAGGGCCTTGCTTCCCTTCCAGCAGGGTCAAAGAATGCTTAGTGTCCTCTGCCCTCGAGGACTCTGGGGACACTGAGAGCTCCATCTAGGGGGAGGTGCGGTTATGCAGACGACCCCCAGGACCACATGCTCAGAAAGATGGGTCCCTAAAGGAGGCTGTGCTCACACTGAATTGTTGTTTCTAACGTTTTTCTGTCTTTTCATTGCTTGTCATAATGTAATTGTGAGTTCAGTATTCCGATCATGATAAATGTAACTGTATTCCCCTCCCCCCCCCCCCAAGCTGATTTTTAAAAAATCAAACAACAGAAAATGACATCCTGCGTTTTAGGTAATCTATGCTGTTGACCGTAAGCAAATGTATGATTTTCATTATTCTTTGAAATACAGATGATATCTCACAGTTCTCATTGGAGCCATCTGAAATGCAGAAAAGGTTTCTTTTTTCTGTCCTGACGGTCTGGTTTTGGTGGTGCGGACGCTGGTCCCCCAGGGGGGCTGAGTGGGCCGGAGCCCCTGGTCATAAATGTGGCCTGGCAGGTGGCCCTGCCCTGGGAGGCACTGTCTCGGGAGCTGGGGCGCCTCTGGCTGATGCTGGGTGTCTGGTTCCTCTCGGTTTCTGACTGTATGTAGTTTTTACATCACTTAGTGTCCTGAGTCCCACAGAACCTCACGCTCTCCTTAGCATGCTCAAGTCTGTCTCCCCACATTGTTGTTCAGCATTTCCCCACTGTAAGGCCTGGCCTTAGACAGGACAGAAACAAGATGCTCATAGCCTCCTCCATGCGGTGTCCATTGCTGCCGTCAGGGTTTTTAGACCCTAGTCCTCCACCTGGTACTGCGAGGCTATCATGTGTTGTGGGAAGAGCCTCGGGATTGAAATTCTACCACATCCTGTGGCATCTGCCTAATAGCCATTCACCATGGAACTGGTATGATCATGTGACACTCGTTTTCCAAACACTATGTTTGTGTTCATAGATTTCATCTGAATTCAGTATAACCATTTATTTCAAATCATACCATGGAGATGAAACCAACCCAGATCTTGAAAAACTGAATATTTCTTTTTCCTATCCAGTCTATCTGATTCAAATCTAATATTACGAAAGCCAGGTTATTTATGTTTTATTAGATAAATATCATAACAGAAAGGGATTTTTTTTTTTTTTTTACTAAGTCCTTTTGATTTATTTGTTGCATCTCAGCTTGTGAGGGTCCACGCTTTGTCTCCTGACATAATGTTTGGGACGTGAAGACTGTGAAGAGTCAGGCTCCGGAGCCTGGGCTCGGCAGGGCGCAGGGCGGGGGCGAGGGAGGCGGGACGCAGGAGGGGCTGAGAGGGAGCAGGGCCCAGCAGGCTCACAGTGACAGTGAGAATCCCTTCTCTGTAAATAACTGTGCTCGTCTCTCACTTCCGGCTCTAAAGTCTATAATTTGTGCAGCCGTTAATGTGTCCCCTGCTGTGGTTTTCCTTCACGTGTCTCAGGATAAAGAAATCAAGGTCTAAAGTGCCAGTTTTGGCAGACCAAGTGGGCAGGTGCGTGGAGGGCTGGGCACAGACTCTGCATCCCCTCGGGTGAGCAGCCCAGTCCACAGAGCAGCTCTGGCAGGGCCGTAAATCCGCACAGCCAGATACCGTCCATCCTCAAAAACAGATCAGTTCCTAAAATATGTAGGTCTTTGGAGGTTTCCCCCATATATAAAAATATACTTAGCCAGGGCTGGGGAGTGACCCAGATAGACAGACGGACTGAGAGGGCGGAGGGAGATGGGGGCAGGCCCACAACAGAGGAGAGGCAAAGGTAGGTGGACGTTGATGGGGCAGCAGGGCAGCTGGGGGAGAACCTGCCTGTGCCCTGGAGACGGGGCCCTGCTGGGGGGAGCTGTGCTGGGTCTCTGATCCTGTCCCAGGGTCTCTGGGGGAGGGTTGTCCTATTGTCTCTGGGGAGAGTCATCCTACCATAGCTGGGGAGAACGGATCCTGGCTTCAGGTGCTGAGAGACCAGAACGTAGCCCCCTGTGGCCCCTGATGCCCTCTGGAAACACTGTTGCAGATAGCATGGGGGGGGGGGACCTTGCCAGGGTCCCCAGGGCACCTGCTGTCTCCAGGCAGAGCCTGCTGGATGCCCCCTTGGGTGCTCGACATGTGCAGGGTGATCCAGCTGCCCTTGACCAGCTGTGGGCTTGGACTGCTCGTGTTGACCACCAGGGCCTTCGGGGAGTCAAGGGACGTGCCTGAGGGTCATGGTTGGCCACAGTGGCCACAGAAGTTAGGGGCAGGCCACAACTCTCTCCCTGAGCCCTCTGCTCACCTGAGTGTTGAGAAGCTCTCTGGGGTGGGGTGGTGTGGGGTCAGCTGGAGGCTCCTATCTGGTGGTCCTACCCACAGAGGGTCTCTTCCTGAGGCCAGTGTCCTACGAGGGTGCAGTGGCCTCCTAACCGCTGTGCCTGAGGTGGCTCCCTGCCGCGAGGGCGCCACTGAGGGTAGCTCCAGGCAACATCCTTCCCTTCCTCTGAGCAAAACCTCTGAGGAAAGGAGGATGAAATTTTTCTGGCTTAATATAAAATCTTGCAAATGACAACTTTCAGGAAAATGTGAAGGCCTACAGGAGAGCTGTTAAAATGTGCCCATCCTGTCATACTGAATATTGTTTTGGTGTTACCATTTTTATCATAGGTAAGTGGATTAATATTTAATAATTCAAGATTGGGTATCAAGAGTCTGAAATAAGAGACTAAAGATATGAATTCCTATTTTGGATTTTTCAAATGATGATTAAACCATACAAAAGATTTTAAAATAGTCTCATTGTCCCCATTTCAAAATAAAACAAATAAAGCAATCTCTTTATTTTTGTATTTTTGCCTTTTCTTAAAGGAGCAGTCCCAAATTTTAATGTAGTCACACACCACATGCATAGGTGTTTGGGTCAGTGACAGGCCTCATTCAAGACCATGGTCCTGTAAGATACTGTGTTTTAACTGCACCTTTTTTGTGTGTTCAGACATGTTTACATACACAAGTCCTTACCACCATGTTACTAATCCCTGCATCTTCACAGTCACATGTGGTGCAGGTCCGTGGAGCTGGAGCAGTGACCGGGACCGCCCAGCCTGGGCGTGTGGCCAGCTGTGCCAAGGGTGTCCAGACACACACAACAATGAAACCACTTGTGGATGTTTCTCTCAGCACAGACCCCTGTCCTTAAATGACAACGATTGTGTTTGGTCTCATGCTGTGCTGTACACTTAGGAGCACGGGGCAGAAATCTGGAAACATTAACTTTTTTTCCCCTAAGCTCCCAAAACATTCAACATTCTATCTCTGATCAGTGCATATTGAGAGCTAATTATTTGTAAAAGCACCAGATACCTAATCTTTCCTTGTTTGGGGTCAATCAGTCATTGAAATAAGCCCTGAAAGCCTCATGTAAGTTAACTTGGGCAAAAATATCAGACACAGCACAAGAGAGGCCAGCCTGTCTATGCATACATCCGGGGAAGCAGGCAGTATTAACTCTTTCTATGCAAATTTCAACTTCTCCAGCCACTAATAATAATGTGCTTTCTGTAACAAAGTTTCAAAATAAACTTAGAATTCCATTTTGAGCACCTATCTTGTTTTTGTTTACTGACCTGAGAATTGGAATCATGTTTTTAATTTTACTTAAAGGAATAAAAAATAATTAAAAATTAAATGCAATTTTATGCTGCTTGGGAATATTAATAGTTTCGTCATTGACAAGTCCAGTCGTAATGCTCATGAGATCTCATAAAACACTGTGGGAAGTATTAAGTATTAATATGACCTTTGTGCAGGCACCTTTTTTCTGCTGGCCTTGCCTTGGGGCCTGAGGTTGTGACCAGCTTCCCAGGTAAATGTCCTAGTCCATCATATTGCCGTGGCTGGGCAGTTTGTAGAGAAGGAAGGGATGCTGTGGCTGGGCAGTTTATAGAGAAGAGAAGCCCTGGAGTCACGGTTCTGTGGGCTGCACAAGAAGCAGACTCTGGCCTGTGCTCAGCCTCAGGTGAGACCTCAGAGGCTGCTACTTGTGGGGGAAGGTGTTGGGGGCCCATGAGTGGAGATCACATGGCAAGAGGGAGACAGAGACGGGGAGAGGGAGAGGAGAGAGAGGAGAGAGAGAGGGAGACAGGAACAGAGAGAGAGGGAGACAGAGTGAGAGAGGGAGACAGGACAGGGAAGGAGAAGGGACAGGCAGAGAAAGCAGGAGGGAGGTGCTGGGCTCTTGTTTATAACCTGCTCTTGCTGGAGGGGACTCATTCATTACATCAAGCACCACAGTGTTCATCGGGGATGCTCCCCTGACCCAAACACCTCCCTCCAGGCCCCACCTCCAACCCCAAGGATGGAATTTCAGCTTGAAAATACCTGTTGTGTTGGTTTCATTTTTCCTTTGTTTTCGTAATCAACCAAACAGTTGTTGGTAACCTAGGAATATAGGTAGAGTTGATGTTGGCATGTTTTGTGTTTCCCGTGTGTGTGTGTGTGTGTGTGTGTGTGTGTGTGTACACAAGAGCACATGTGCTTTTTTTACATGTTGACCATAATCCTGCTTTTATGATAGGAAAGCAACATTCTTTGTGGCAGACAGACACACTGACTCAGAGCAGCCCGGGTCCATGCTGATCCTGAGGTCAGCAAGCCATCAACACATCTACCTTTGGTTCCACATCTATAAAAGGAGCTGACGATATCAATAATGTCTCAGAGTTGTTGAATGTGATCACTGCAAATGCACCGCGGATATTCCCTGCTTGTAGAGTGCTTCACATGAACAGGTGACACAGGAGCATGTGCAGACCAGACTGCAGCTCATCAGCTGGGACTGATGTTTCCAATTGACATGTCGCTCAGCCCACAGCATCCCTGGATCTGAAAGGGTCATTTGGAGAAGTAGATTTTAATTTGAATGCTGCATTTTGTATGTGTATGTATGAACACACACACACACACACAACTGTATGCATGTACTTATTTTTATTATTCCTTATTTAAAAAAATACAATACAAGGCAACTCACAGACATGCTGACCACATTCAAAGTAAAACCACATCTAAAAGATGCAAGAGGCAGAAGGCCCTGTCAGTCTGGTGGCCGTGCTGGCTGGAGGTGAGCCAGACCATCCGTGCTGGGCGTAGGCAGCAGGAACGAAGTTGGAAGGCCTGTCAGTGAGATGACTCATGGTGCCCATTAGCTAGAAACAGACACTCGTGTTTCCTGGAGATCAGCCACACCTGGTCCTGGAAGAAAAGAAGGGTACTCACGCCTGGGCTCTCACCAGGAGGCTGCACCAGGTGCTGACCACACACCATCTTCCCTGTAGTCACGGCAACTGGCTGCCAGGGCCTTCCTCCCAGGCAGGGCATCCGAGACAGGCGGAGGGCCTAGCCACCAAGGGCCGAGCTCTCCCAGCCTCACTCACCCAGTGCTGGGTGGCCGGGCTTAGGGACTTAGCTTCCTGTCAGAAGGAAGGCTGGCCCGGGTGTCCTGCAGGTGTCCTGTTCGTGGGCAGTGTGGCCCTCAAAGACTAATGGGCTAAGTCGTGGGGGTGTCTCCATAGTCCACAGTCCTCTCTGAGCTCTTGGAGACCTGCCCTACATGCACATTGCCCTTGGGTGCTTGGTTTTCTTACAAATGGGCATACATTATTTTCCTTAATTTAAAGAAATATATGTATATATATTTATTTCTGATTATGTAAGAAATACAGAATGAAATCCTTTTATAAAAGGATAAAGGCAGTTATCTGACCTTCAAGGGAAAACTGGAATCTTGAAATTTCTTTCCCTGGACTCAGATCAGGACATAATCTCTGCTGTGAGGCGTGTTGAGCGTGTGTGTTTACAGACGGAGCAAGGGCCAGGTGCAGTCTGCTCAGGCTTCTGTGACACATCACCTTATATGAGCCAGGTTCAGTCTTCTCAGGCTTCCGTGACACATCACCTTATGTGAGCCAGGTTCAGTCTGCTCAGGCTTCTGTGACACATCACCCTATGTGAGCCAGGTTCAGTCTGCTCAGGCTTCTGTGACACATCACCTATGTGAGTCAGGTTCAGTCTGCTCAGGCTTCTGTGACACATCACCTTATGTGATCCAGGTTCAGTCTGCCAGGCTTCCGTGACACATCACCTTATGTGATCCAGGTTCAGTCTGCCAGGCTTCCATGACACATCACCTTATGTGATCCAGGTTCAGTCTGCTCAGCCTTCCGTCACACATCACCCTATGTGAGCACCTTAGTACACACGTCCTTCTTGTGGTGCCAGACACTGATTGTCCCAGATCCAGGTGCAGCAGGTTGGCTGCCTGGGAAGGGCTCTCTTTGGACCTTGCAGACTTTCGCCTGCTGGCTGTGTGCTCTCATGGAGGAAGCTCCAGGCTTTTCTCATACTGGCAAGTGCTCATCTCATCCTAGGATCTGTACTTCATGACGTCATTAAACCTCATCACCCCAAAGGTCCCACCCTCAATGCCATCGCATCTAGGGGGAGGGCTTCAGGGAACACGTTTACAAGGGCAGAGACCTTTGTAGGAACTGATGCTGGCAAAGTTTGTTCTTTTTGGAGTTCTGACAAACTCTGTGTTATTAGACATTTTTTTTGATTTCTAGTTTGGGAAATTTTTAAAATCAAGAATATAGTTTTAATTTAATGCTTCTTGGGGGGTATCTATTATGAGTCACATTTTTTCCTCCTTTGACTTTTCAGTTTGACAGTTGCATTTTTCATTGCTGAGTCATTTTTCCGTTCTACTGGGTTTGGTTCTTAAATACCTTATTTAGAATTTTTGTGCCTTTTTCTTAAGTGAGGTTGTTGTGAACTTGAGAGTGTCAATTGTGTCTTAAGCCTGACCAGCCATGAAGGAATATTGATTACATTTAACTATCAGCACCGAGGAGGACAAGGTTATTGTGGATGCTCCCAGATAATGTTCCAAGGCCAGTGGTCTCAGAGGGAACGGCAGTTTCCATTGTGGGTGCTGATTACAGAATCAACATATAAACCTTACTGGCTTTCGAGTAGAAAGCTACTGCTATATCTAAGAGAAGTAAATTGTAGACCTAGAATCTTTTTGACAACTGACTTTTAAATCCCATAGACAATTTTTATTTTCTTGTTGCTGATTTTTATTGCAAAGTCTCTTCTATAAATCAGCTGCTTTATAGCCTGTGACAAAACCTAGACCACCTGCACAGTTGCCTAGAGATGGCAAAGGGGGAGCCAGGGAGACCTCCTGTTGAACACAGACCCGGCAGTATTGTGATGTGTTACAAGGGGACATTCAAGGTCAAGTGTCAACCAAACAATTAAAAGACTCCAGACTATGGCAATCAATATGATAATGACCTGGTGGTTTTTCTTGGCCAACACATTTATTTCTCAGGGCATGTTTGTATACACCTCTCTGTGGAATACCATGGTCAGAGAATTACAAAAAATAACTTTATTCATCTGTAAAGCCAGGAAACTGAGCTGGGCTGTCATGAAATTCTATTCATTATCAATAGGAGAAATCATTACGGGAAATACGCATTCATGTATAAACCAAATATATACAAGTGTGTACAAAGCTTTTAGAAGGAACTTACGGTGATACTGAATAGATTCACTTTCTGGAAATAATCCAGCCCACCTTTCTCTGAAATGGATTTCTGGAACTGTGAAAATTTTGCCAAAATTACAAAGCTGATCTGGGATTACGAAGGACCTAGACCCTCACACCTTCCCTGCCAAGTCCTGCTGTTTTTCTATAAAAGAAATAGCGCTCAGATTTTATTTCAGCATTAATTTCTGGTTCATCGCACATGTCAGAAATTTATATTAGTATCAACCATATTAATATAAGCAAGAGAACTAGAATAATCTAAAATTAGGATTTAAATTAAAGGAAAAAAAAAAAAGAACTCTGTCAATTAGACCTTGAGTACGACTTTTAGGACCAGAGAGCATTCTGGAGAAAGGGTTCATCACTTTCCATTTTGCCTGGAGGGAAATCGCCTGTTTCCCTCACACCAGGCACTGAAAAATGTCCTTTTCTGCAGACATTAGCACCTTCCTCTGTGTTGATTTCTTAGATTTCCTTTACAGTTTGATTTCTGCTCTTGGTCAGAAAGCGTAGGCACTACCCTGGGTGAGTGGAGGTTCTCCTGGTTTTGTCCCTGCTCCCTAATGCGCAGAAGTTTCTGTGGCTCATAAGGTGACCACTCCTCCTTCCTCCCCGTTCCGTGAAGGACTGTTGTGGACCCTTTCCAAAGAGGTGTTGGACCCTACAAGGACATGGAGAAATGGCAGCGGCAGATCTGAGGGCGCAGCACTCTACCTGCTCCTCCTCACTGCCTGGGAGTCTGGGAGTGCAGGGGCTTGGAATGGCTCCTCAGGACCTGGATGTGGGGTTTAAGCCTCTGGTTAAAAAGTCAGAACTCAGATAGGTGGAGAGAGAGTAATTGGTGGGACCACACCTACGGTGCATCTTACAAGGGTACATGTGAAACTTACTAAATGTAGGATATAAATGTCTTAACACAATAACTAAGAAAATGACAGGAAGGCTATGTTAACCAGTTTGATAAACATATTTCAAATTGTATGTAAAACCAGTGCATGGTGGCCCATGATTGCATTAATGTACACAGCAATGATTTAATAAAAAAAAATAAAAAATACATCTATGGTGCATATTTTTATCTATAATAAAAAATTTAAAAAAAGGAAAAAAAATGATAATTAACAGTTCGGAAAAAAAAAAAGTCAGAACTCACCATGGGTGCCCAGCCTACAGACACCAGGTGCCCACTCCTGGTCCTGTTGGATCCAGGCCCTGCCCTTAATTCCTTAGAGGCCCTTACAATTCCAAATAGCCATGCTGGACATGGCTATTTGGAATTATCATGGTATCCACATGAGCATGTGGGAGGAAGTGGTTCAGTCCACAGCACCCCAAATCCTAGAACCCAGCCAGGACTGGAAACCTTGTGAGTCCCCAGCACTGTCCCAATGGCCACATGGCCACTCAGTCTCTGGGCCCCCACCTTTACCTTAGCATGCACTGAAGCAAACAGCTTTAAGTTATTATGACCAGTGATTCTTAAAGTTACATCTGACTCAGTGAACGAAGTTGAGTAATATCCCGTCATCTATATACTTGTGGGACATAGTGCCCTGGGAAACCCATCTTTCTACAATGACGGGGTCTGGAATAACTAGCTTCAGCTTTCAACCACGTGCTCTTTATACTGTGTGAATTGCCCTAATAAAATATTATTCATAAAAAACAATACATGTGTTTTGGGGCTTGAATTTATGACCTTTCCTGGTTCTTCCCTTATTGGAACATTTTCGAGGCTATCATTCATTATGTCCATACTATCCACTGATGGTAGAACAGACGGTGTGAATTCCTTACTGTCAAGAATCCCACAGAACAGTTCATGAACTGCATAAAATGAGATGTGGCCTTGTAAGTCCTGATGGTGACACCGACCCACTGCTGTTTACCCATGGAAGGCAGAGCCCCTGGTAGACATCCAGTGAGTCCTCTTGTGTCACTGGTCATTCTCTGCATGTGGCGGGAGCCTGAATCATACCTGGCACTGCTCAGGGATCCCTGGGTTTGTGTGTGGACCACCATGAAGGAAGACTGGACTTGAGGCTGGAAGCTCAGGTTTCAACTGGCCCACCTTGCCCTTTCTCCTCAGGAGGGGACACTGCCTGGAGTCTGGGCTCTGCCCTGCCATGTCCTCCCTTCTCCCTTGCCCATGAGCAGGTGGAGGAGCACACTGTGCTCTCTGCTGGGGCCTCTGGCACCAGGAGGCTGTGAGTGGGGTCCACAGGCCTGGGAGGACCAGGAAGTGGGTGCAGCCAGGATGCCACCAGCTGCATCAGAGAAGCACAGTGTCCCATGGCACCCTCTGCCAAGAGCAGCCTGTGT
Organism: Loris lydekkerianus; assembly: GCA_963574355.1. Classification (NCBI taxonomy): domain Eukaryota; kingdom Metazoa; phylum Chordata; class Mammalia; order Primates; family Lorisidae; genus Loris; species Loris lydekkerianus. Next base: position 30,734 of record CAUYPK010026289.1, on the reverse strand, counting down.
TGGTGACCAGCAGCTCAGAAAGCCCTTTGGGGGTCCCTAAAGCTAGTAGAAGCTAGAAAGTGAGGATGGTTTTAAAAGCCATCAAAAACATAAAAAACAACGTGGAAAAGTTCAGTGGAAATGATGAACTGCGTAGAATGCCCAAGGAATTCCGTCCTGAGAGGGAATCTCACTGGCTCGCTCTTAGGAAGCAACCCTCCTGTTCTGGAGCCGAGTGTTAGGTCTGCCACGCTGCTGTCTTTGTGTCTTTTTTATTTACTTGTTTATTAGTCTACCCTCATTTTTTTAATAATGAAAATTTATTCTACCATAGCCAGATTCTTAAATATACATTTCTCTTTCTGAATGAACTTTTAAAACTACTGTGTGAAGTCACAGTCCTTGGAGCATTTCCCTACCCAGTCATCACTCCTGTCTCAAGAAGCTGCTGTGAACCATCATGGGCTGGGGAGAGAGGGCGTGGAGGTGTGTGTGTGTAGGCAATGGCCCCTGCCGAGATCGCAGTGCCCACGGCATGGAGCATGTGGGGGCTGGCAGTGGGCCCTGCCCTCTATCCCAGGGTCTCCTCCTTTATCTGCACTTATGACTTGGTGGAACACAGAAGCTGCTTGGTATCATCTTAATCTGCTCCCACTGACACAGCCAAACACCTGCTGGGCAGCAGTAACCACAGACAAGGCTTCCTCTGGGGAACCCACCCTTCTAGGGCTGGGGCTGGAAGTCCATGGTCAAGATTCTGGCAGATTTGGTCTGGTGAGGACCTGTTTCCTGGTCCTTCCTCCTGTGTCCTCACGTGGCAGAGAGTGATTGGTAGAGAGAGGTAAGAGCAAGAGAGAGAGGGGACAGGTGCACGCAGGCTCTCTGGGCTGTCCATCCGAAGGGCACTGGTCCCACTCAGGGTGCCACACTTATGACCGCATCCCCTGGGGGTGAGGATTTCACCATATGAGTCTCAGTCTGTGGCAGACAGACAGACTGCACATTCTTAATTTAACATTGAGCCTATGGCAGGCAAATGACATTCCCATGGGGCGGTAAAAGTCCTGGAAGTGCACACCCTGAGTACTCGCACTGTCATTATGGGGCCTACAGGGACCGGGAGTGGCCTGGGGGCTGATGGGGCTCGGCACTGCTCCCAATACTAACTGTAGTAAACTACTTAGACGCTCAGAACAAGCTCATGATGTAGGAACACTCCTCATGCCATTTCCAGTGAAGGAAATTAAGGAAACTAAGGAGGCCAGAGGATTTCCCTTGGGGTCCCAGAGCCGTGTTTGGTGGGCTGGGCTCACATCTGGGAATTGTTGCTCCAGAGCTGGCCCTGACCTGTGTCACGTGGCAGCATCTGTGCTGTGTTTTCATGCACTTCATGTTTTAAGCAATGCTTTTATTCTGTTCAAGTTTTGTAACCTTGCAGCCATCAGCCCAGTGAGAAGTGTCCTGTTTCCATGACAGGGAAGCCAAGACTCAGAGCGGCATGATGTGTAGCCAGCCCACAGGTGGGGGTCAAGGCCTCCCTGTGCTTCCTGCTCCCGTACTTGGACCTGTGTTGCTGGGTAGACAATGGCCTTTCTGCTCCCGGCAAGGCTTTGTGCCTTGTCTCCAGTTTCCCTTCCATCTGGGAGGTGACAGAAGGGCCAGGTGCACCTACTTGTCCTCTGTGCAGGCTCTTCTGGGTCCCTCTAGCCCCAGGGTTCTGGGTCCCTCTGGCCCCGGGGCTCTGGGTCCCTCTTGCTCTGGGGCTCTGGGTCCCTCTTGCCCCAGGGCATTTATTCCCCCCAGCAGTTGGCTCCAGAGTTCAGCTCCTTTGTCCCCTCCAAGAACCGTGGTGGGGGCAACTTCTGAACTATTCCCAGGGTTCCCATGTCCAGCCATCCCTGAAAATCATGGTGCACTTGTCTTATCCAGCCTCTGACAGTATCTCCCATAGTCAGAAATCTTGCCTCTTTCTTTTTAAGTTTTACATCCTTTTCATTTAAGATGTGGCAGAAATGTTGCTTGACTTTGGCCTGTCTCTGTTGGTCAGGTCAGACCAGACCTCTGCCGTGCGCTGGGGACAGGCCAGTGCAGATGCCAGTGTGGGCAACTTTCCATCGGTTGGGGTGGTCTGGGGGCTTCTACACGGGAAGCTTCCTGAAGGACGTTTGGGAATGACAGGGGTGATCAGGAGTGATTAAGGAAAGGTTTAATTTTAATTGAGATTTGAAAGTTAACGCTTTTTTAATTAAATCATTTTAAATCCCATAACTAAATTTCCCAATAAAGTTTAATTTGGGCTAAAGAAACCCAACAAGACCTGATTTCTTCTGTGCTTTATAAAGATTGCTATATGGCTTATGGCTCAGTACCCGCTGGTATTCAGAAGAAAGTCTGTATTAGAGAGAAAAAAAAAAAAAAAAAAAACCTGTGTCACGTAATCGGTGACACAGCCAAAGGGGCTCTTTCCTACATGACTGCTGGGATCCAGATGGCTACAACCTTTGTAAGAGGTTACACCAATTCTAGAATATTTTTCCTCTGGATATACCCAATGATATGGATATTTATATTATATATGCAAAAGTTTGGAAAAACCTTAAAGTTCTAAAATAAAAGCATGATAAAATGAATTATGTATCAGAGCCTGGCAGCTCAAATCATACTTTTGAAGAATATTTAATAATGTGAGTAAAATGCTCAAGGTATAAAGGTAACTGAAAAATATATGACTCAAGGCTAAATATAAATTTTATTTATGCAAAGGGCTCTGATACTAATGTTTGGTTTATAGACGACTTCTTTCTTTCTCTATACTTTGAAAAATACAGTCCAAATTTTTAAAAGTAAGCTTACTTTGAGTTTGTAATTAAAGCATTTGGAAAATTTTATAAATTAATAGCATATTTTTATTTAAAAATGATTTGGAAAAATATATTTTATATAAAAATATGTATTAATATATCTTGCTATTTCCTAGGCCATTAAAATTACACTGCCTACAAATGTAATTTTTTTTCCATGACATTACAATTTAGACAGTTGTCTTTCACAGGGAACATTTTCAAATATTTGGAATAGTAACTGCTTTTTTAATTTAAGAATCTGAAGATCTTTGAAGTTCTGAGAGATTGGCATATATACTTTTGTGTGTACTAACTGGATAATAAAATTGTGCATTGTAAGGTGGTTCACCAGTAGGTTGATGGGTTATATAAAGTTTTCCTTCTTGGCTGAAGGAAAACTTATAGTAAATAAGTCATGAGTTCTGAGCATTACATACCTGATAATTTTACATCTAATAGAAAACCAGTTGGTAGGCTTACTTCACACGTCCCTTGAATCCAGAGATTGTCAAGGAAGTTACTAGAGAGAGGATCTGTGTGTAGAGATCAAACGGGAGCTGTGTCTCCCGTGGCTTTGAGAGATGGGTATTTGTGAGTTATTCAGGCTGGTGAAGAAGATTTTTTATAAAAGTGCCATAAGGAGATAAAACATGGCATTTCTGCCTGTACGAACTGAATAGAGCAAACACTATGTTGTATTTTTCCCCCAGCCCTGGTGAAAACAGGCTGGTGATTGCAGGTGCTCACGTGTGAATGCAGTGGGCTTCCTTGGTAGAGGAAGGCTGCAGTGCAGTCTTGGTAGAGCCGGAAGGGGGCGGTGCGGAGTTAGCAAATGCCTAGGTGGGGGACCAGGAGATTGGACAGTGGAAGGTGAAGGGGCTTAGCTGGAGGTGGGGGTGCTGCATGGAGGGGGATTGCTGGGATGGAGTCTCCTCTTCCTCCCGAGATGGTCTGTCCTGTGCTCACAAAGATGTTCCTAGAGATATTGGAGCTGCCCTGGGGTAAGGCCTGCTTCCTGCGATTTGATTTCCGGGAAGGTCAGGAACCTCATTGTCAGTAGGGGCATGGGGTGGCCGTCTCCATCTGCCTGGCTGATTTGGGGGTCCTCTCTCTGAGTCAATGTCCTCTCACTTGTGGTCAGGGAGAGCAGGATCTCCTGTTCTGTCAACTTTCTCAGCAAAAGTTGTTACAGGATAAAATGGAAACTCATCACATTCCCGAAACAACAGTCAGGTCCTGCAGACTCACTGGAGCTGGACTGCCCTCAGCAGGCCTTCTGCACCAACCTTCTGTGCGATCCCCATGTGAGAGTTCTGCCCTCTTGTCCCACCCTGTGACTCCCCTCACCCCAGTCTTAGCAGTAACTTCTCAACATTGTGTTTCTCAATTTCTTTCCCCAAAGCTACGAGAGATATATTTACTCAGTTGTTACAGCACTATGATTAAGAATTGGAGAAGGAACCTGAGTGTATAGTTGGTTTCAGCAAGATCCCACACATGCAGGGTCCCTGTCATTGGGTCTGGGGCTCTCTGCCCTGCCTGAGGGGGTGGTGGTGATTGTTCAGCAGGTGTCTGATGTGCCTCAGAAGATGGCACCTACCTCTGTATTCACATCCCCCCAGCACCCACGTTCTACACACTGGTCACCTTGAGACCCTTGGCACCCGCTGTGCTCTGTGTCTCAGACCTGGCCTGCCAAATGATGGCTAGTGGTCATACTCACTCCTGGTATAAGGGCTCAGTCTCCTGAGCCTCCCCTGAGCACACCTGATGGAGGTGTCCCCCCAGATTTAGCTTTGTACTTTAGCTCCTAGCCGGGCACCAGCGTGACACCTGCTCGTGCTATGAGCATCATAGCTCTGTGTACGTTAGCTCCCAGCCGGGCACCAGCGAGACACCTGCTTGTGCTATGAGCATCATAGCTCTTTGTACTTTAGCTCCCAGCCGGGCACCAGCGAGACACCTGCTCGTGCTATGAGCATCATAGCTGACGGGGCAGGGCCAGCTGCCTGGGTGGACATTGAGGACACCTGCAGCGAGGGCAGCCTCCACAGAGCCTCCCTGGAGCTGTGTTCCCAGCACCTCTCCTTTGTCCCTGTGTTCATGTCAGGCCCCCAATTCAGAATGCAGGGGATTATGTCAAGTGAATTAGGAGGGAGGTCGTGGAAGAACGAAGATGAGGGAAAGGGAGGGGTGACGCGCTTTCCAGCAGGGCCACCCCCTTGAGAAGAAAAACAAGTTGGGGCAAAATTACTGTTTCTGGCCTAGGGAGGTTGTGGCACAAAGTTTGGCCGATTGCGTTTCAGGAGGAGAATGTGAGCCAGGCCAGGAGCTGTGGCACCGCAAGAGAGAGATGACTGCGGTAAGTCTCCCGGACTCTTCTTCCTGGCCTCTGTGTTTCTCCCCAGTCTTTGTGTGACTTTGACCAGACATTGCTCTTTCCACCCTTGCGATCCGTGAACGTAAAGGATTCTCCTCTTACCTGCCTTGGTTCCTCTCACTCTGGGCAGAGAATCATCTGTTTCGATCTGAACATTTCCAGATAATTGGGTTCATGTTCTCTAGAAAGGAAAAAACCCAGCTTTTGGCATTGACTATGCCTACATCAAAACTTGTCTATAAAAGCAGTTTAGTCAGGCTTCCAGATAACATACGGCACGCCTCTTTATAGTCTTTGATTTAATTAGCGTGAAACATTTTACGGTTCCTCTTTCTCCATCATGCGTACAGTAGAGAGTCTGTTGCAGGGTGGATTATTCCACAGAATCTGTCCCCCCGTGGATGGATTCCAGGGAGATGTTCTAGGAACGTTGCTGTATACAGTGCTGAGTCAATTAACCTGCTTTTACCGTCTTATCCCGTTTTGCTTCAGAGTGAAATTATTGAACAGCATTGAGTAAAAGTCACAAACCAGTATCTTCAGCTTTTCACAGGCGCATCAGAATGTGGGTCTGAGGAGCCTAATGCATCAGCCCTTAGGGCCTGCCCTGCTTCCCCAGACCATCAACATTATTGTAATGTCATTAGCTCTGCTTTAGTGGCAGACATTTGCAATCCTAATTATTAAGAACCACAGTGTAATGTTTTGCAGATCTCATTTCAATGATAAAATTTCACCAAATAAGGTCTTGACTAATGCATCTGGTACTTTCCTCGGGAAAGATGTTAAAGACATGAAAATACGGACTAGTGGTGGTAGACATATATAAAGGGTTCCGTCTCCTCCCTCTGCGTAGGGAGTGCAGTGATATTTTCTAATATTTTTCTTCCTTTGTGTTTTTTTTTTTCAAAAATAATTATATTAAAAGAAAGCATAGACAAGGGAAATAAATAAGCAAGCAAGCATAAAGGAGAGATAATAAAAATTTGCATGCTGTAGATACACACAGATACTAAGCCAGATGGTTTCATTCAGATATTTTAAAGATCGAGTGCCCCACGGTGATGTAGGGGTAATTTTAGACGACTATGAAGTCATTCTGGCAAAGAAAATGGATAGAAAAGCAAAGGATACTGCTGTTAGGTTCAAAGATACTGTGTCCCTGCCTGGACCCGGGCTCATCCACTCTCCCACGACCAGCTGAGCAGGTGCTCAGTGTGCCCCCAAACAAACGTATAGGAACATTATTTTATTATGTTTGAATGCTCCTCTATTCTCAGTGATCACAGTCGTAGGTGCTACTTCTAATGTAAATTATTTGCACATAAATTATTTTTCTTATTCAAAGACAAGGCAAAGAAATTAATCAGAACAAAACTCAGTAAGATACTCAAGCAGATTTTAATATTTTAATTTCTCTTTTCTGCTTGCTTGTTTCTTTCCTTCTTTCAACACAATCTCAAGAAAAGACAAACTCATCGTCTCTGAAAACCCCAACCATCTGCATCCGTGCAAGTTCAGGGCAACTTGAAAGGCGCTCTGGTGGCTGTAATTTTCTTCCCTTTGAGTGTACGATACTAGCACATTGTTTTCTAAAGTTGAGGAATCATTATTTTTGTTTCATCCATCCTTACTATTATGTGGAAACATCCAGGTTAGAAGAAAACCACATGCTCAGACAAGATGCTTCCCTGGTGCTCCTCAGTGTTTGAATGCAGCAGGTTATAGGGGAGAAAACTGATGGCTTGAACAGACAGTGTTGTGAATCCTGGAGCAGGTGTGACCTCAGGGGGGCTTAGACCCTTTGGACGTTTTAATTCCCGAAGCCATTTTGCTCCCTCGATATCCTCTTTCTTTAATATTTTTGTGTTACCTTGTCCCAAAGGATTCTCAGTCAACAAGGATGGTGATGTCGTTCTTTTCTCACTGTTCCTAAATGCTCTCTGGTGAAGTATACATCTGGCCATCTTTCAGTCGGCCTCACTTTGTGTTCCTAAACGTAGACATCCCAGGATGTGATGTGTTTCTCCTTCGGGAGCATAAATGTCTACATCTGAAACTGCATCCCCCTAGCTTCCCTTGGGACACCTGCCGTGATCTCGGGAAAGTGTCCTGCAGATTCAGGAGTGACCCAGCAGAGTGGGTTCCCCCAAGGAGGCAGAGGGGGGAGGTGCGCCTGGGACCAGGTGTCCATAGACAGTGTTTGGTTCCAGTGTGAAGAAGAGTGTGCTGGGAAAAGCAGAGGGTGAAGGAAGGGGACAAATTCGGAGACACCCCCCCCCCCCACTGGTATGAGATGCCAAACACACTCATGCATCAGGCCCAGTGAGTGGGATTAAATACGGCACCATCTCGTCTTAGGAAACATTTTAGACCCCAAACCTTGAGGGTGCTGGCCCCTCCCTGGAGAGAGAGACCAGCTGCAGCCACAGACCTGTGTCCAAGGAAGTGGTTTGTGCGCCGCCCTGACCTGATGCCCCTGCTCCCAGATTGGGAGGACCACGTGGGCTGCCGGGCTAAGCCTCAGCCAGGGCTTCACTGGGGTTTCCTAGGCTCCGTTGCTCTGCACATCAGTGGGGATGGAAGCAACTTCGTTGGCTGCTGAGGTTTCAGTTGGTCTTAAATGGCTCTTTTTGTGTTTATGCTTCCACATTTGGGCAGGGTTCTTCTGCTCTTTGCAGAGAGTTGAACCAACATCACAAGTTGGCTGGTGTCGGGGTGAGGCTGTCAAGGACTGTCCTTTGCACCTGCAGCAGGGGGCCAGTCTGCAGCTCAAGACCACAAGTGTGTGTGTCCGGGAGGCCTGAATGTTGGCCTGCATCTCACCACAGACAGCCAGGACCTGCCACCTTCAGGAAAAGTGTCCGCACAGGCAGCTCATTCACCCTCTGGATGGGCCTCGTGGTTTTGTCTCGAGCTAGGTTCCCAGTGTGTGCCGAGTGACATTCAGGGCTCTGTGCCTCTCCTGACTTCTGAATTCTGTGACACTGTCTTTTCTAAACTGAGCGTATTTCCAACTGAGTTTAGTTTCTGTTTTAGAGAAACGATTCTGAGGTAAAATCTTGTGAATGTCATGGTTTTCAAGGCAGTTTTCTCCTCAGCCCTTTACACAGTTCACGGGCACAGCCCTGATCGGCAGGCATTAGTGGGTGTCAGGGGTCACCTCCATCTCATCCCTGTCAGACCCCTCGCTGGCTTGAGACAGGACAACAGGCCTGGACCCTGTCACACTCAGGAGGTTATACTGATGTGGAGGGCAGGATCTAAGCTAAAGCAGCATCAAACCTGACACCCTTCTCCATGTGTTACAGGTGACCTGTGTCACACCCATGAACAACCCATAGAGGGATACACATACATGTAGATGTACACTGCACGCAGAGACACCCAGACACTCAGAACAGAGACACACATTCGCACACTCACACACAGAGACACACTCATACACAGAGACACATGAACATAGAAACACAAGCAATGCACATACAGACACACACATGAACATAGAGATAGGCGTCCACAGACACAACACACAGGAAGACAGACATGTACAAGGATAGGCGTGCACATGCAGACACCAAGGACACGGGCACAGACACACCCAGGACACGGGCACAGACACATAGACACACACAGACACACCCAGGACACAGGCACACACAGACACACCCAGGACATGGGCACAGACACATAGACACACACAGACACACCCAGGACACAGGCACAGACACACACAGACACACCCAGGACAAGGGTACAGACACACATAGACACACAGACACACTCAGGACACAGGCACAGACACACAAAGACACACCCAGGACACACAGACATGAACAGACACACACAGACACACACACATAGACACATACAGACACACCCAGGACACGGGCTCAAACACATAGACACACACAGACACACACACACTCAGGACAAGGGCACAGACACACACAGACACACCCAGGACAAACCCAGGACACACAGACATGAACAGACACACACACATAGACACACACAGACACACCCAGGACACAGGCACAGACACATACAGACACACACACACACACAGAAACACACACACAGACACACCCAGGACACGGGCACAGACACATAGACACACACAGACATACAGACACATCCAGGACACGGGCACAGACACACACAGACACACTCAGGACACACAGACACACACAGACACACCCAGGACACACAGACACACACAGACATGAACAGGCACACACAGACACACACAGACACACCCAGGACAGAGGCACAGACACACACAGACACACACAGGACACGGGCACAGACACACACACAGACACACACACACACACACACACACACACACACACACATTTGTTTGCCACGAACTCCTTTAATTTTATGACAACCCTGCAGGCATTGTCCGGGAAAGTGGCTTCCGAGGGCCGGACACCTGGAACCCCGTTGGTATCTGCTGAGACCCTCCTGGATTCCCCAATCAGAAGGCATTTTTAGACACCATTTAAAGGGATTTATTAGCGTTCCCCACATCACACTGGGTTTGCTGTCAGTCCTGTCTGCCCTGCAGGGTGGAGATAACCCTCCTTTCTCTAACCGTGCTTGTTTTCTTGCTAATTGTCACCACATTGAAACTACTGCGCTAATATGCCTTCATTTGTATGCACAGCCCCTTAGTACACACCAGTGAATTAGTCACTAGATCACAAACTCACTGTCAGAGAAAAACGTATTAAAAGCACAAGTTTTTATTAAGGTGCGCGTGCACACACACAGGCACCATCTTGAGCCCACACTGAGCAAGCTGCTGCCATCCCTCTGCCCCACTGCCTCGGCCACACAGTTTCACCTGCTGGGGACACGGCTGAGCTGGGAGTTGAGGCACTCGTGTTCCAGGAGGAGCACGGAGGACAAGGAAGAACTACAGTTGGCCTCCGCACACATCCAGGCTGTGGCTCATGTGGCTTCTGCTGGCCCCACTATCTGCAGCTGAGTCACATGGCCACACCCAGCAGCTAGGACACTTGGCAAAGCCCTTTGTTTTCCAGCCAGCTGCAGGCTGGTGTCTGTGCCCGGCTCTGTTGCTAAGGAGCAGCAGAAGTGATGACACTGGGGCTAGCCAGCCTCTATCTCACTGCCCTGTCTGGGTCTGGCCACTGCCTCTCAGGTCCTTGGTCACTGAATGGAGCACTGGTACAGGGCTTTCTCTATGCTCGTCACCCAGGCACATCAATCAAGGATCCCGGTGGCAGTCCTGACCTCTCTGTCCTCACCTCCCCAGTGTGCACATCCAGCTGTGAGCGTTCCCCTGAGTACCACGCCCTGCTGGATATTCAGGGATTTAGTCAGCATCCCCAGGCCCTCTCTGGCCTGCCAAGTTAGCACGTTCCATTCGTTGGGACTTTTCCAGCCTCCGCCGCCCTCCCTTACCTTGCACCGTCTTCCAGGGTTTGCTGTCTTGCAGGAGGCCGGTGCCCATTCCCTTGTAGGACACAGACATGGCTGCGGCCACAGGTTCCCACCCCCGGCACCGCTGTCAGGGAGTCCTCCCAACTTTCCCCTAAAGTATCTGTGCTGCATGCCGTTTCCGACCTTTCTCACCTGTGGAGCATCCTCAGTCAGGAGCTTCTCCAGGGCTCCACCAGTGTCCAGCAGCCCCAGAGCCACCCAGGACAGGGGCCATTGTCATGGACCTGCTGTCACTCTGTGCCCTGGTGCCAGAAACCTTGTCATAATGGTCCTTCTCCCTGAAGCCCCACATAATCAGCCTCAGAAAACTGCCTTCCCTTTTACTACAAGGGGTCAGGCTGTTTATTCTTAGTCACAGTTTCTACAGACAGGAGGGGAAAGAAGCCAATTCCATTAATCCAGGGGAGCATGGTGAACCTGCCAGAAAGGTCCAAATGACTCTTGCAGGAAGGGAAGGCAGGGCTAGTGGAGCTTCCCATGGATGGTCCTGTGAGGGGAGAGTATCACCCAGCCAGAGCCATGTGCAGTTGCCGAGTCCTCGGGGGTCCCTGGTGCTCTTGGGTGGAGTCCAGCGGTTCTGTGAGACCTTGAGGGTCTCACAGCTCTGCCTGTGGACACCTGCCCTGCCTCTCAAAACTTCCTTGAGGGTGGCGCCTGTGGCCTGTGGCCTAGGTAGGTGCCTTACCTTCCCCATATACTGAGGGTGGTCCGTTCAAACCTGGCCCCTGCCAAATTGCAACAACAACAATAACAACAACAATGCCCGGGCGTTGTGACGGGCTCCTGTAATCTCAGCTACTTGGGAGGCTGAGGCAAGGGAATCGCTTAAGCCCAAAAGTTGGAGGTTGCTGTGAGCTGTGATGCCACAGCACTCTAGCGAGGGCGACAAAGCGAGACTCTGACTCTTAAAAAAAACTTCCTTGAGAACTCTGCACAGCATGTGCCCTGACCGACGCTGCCCCAGCAACAGTGAGACCAGCAGCAGCTGTATGTCTCGGCTGTTCTAAGTTGTGGTTCCTTTCAGGCAACTTTACTACAGAAAAATGATTTTAAAAATTGTGATAAAATAATGACAGGTTCCAAATAAAACTTACACAAGACAACCTAACACAAGTGTCAGCTATTGACGTGTGTCTGGCTCCTCACACTTTAAACAGGTGTCACATTCGGGTTGGAGAGGAGACTAGAGAGCCTGGTGCCACTGAGCACGTGACATCCAGCACCAGGGCAGGTGCATCTGCATTCTGTCTTCTTTAGTTTTCTGGGAAACCCCTACATATTATATTAAAAGTTATTGTCCACATATATTTTTAGCTTCAGTAATATATGAAGCTACGCAAGAGATAGATTCCACTTTTACAGTTGGGGACCATGAGTACCAAAGAGATTAAGTTACTGTCTAAGCTGATGGAGCCTCGGGGCAGGAGAGTTACAGTTCACAGAGGTCAGCCTGTGTGTCTTCCTGACAGGCCGCACTGCTGTGTATTCACAGCTGTTTATGTGAAGCTCATGTGACTGAAGCCACCTTTGCTCAGCCTAAAGCTGCCTGTTAAAGTGAGCTATGTGATGATTTTGTGGCTAACATAACTTTTTCAATGTTTTAAAAAAAGCATTATGAAGAGTTGACGCTTAGGTTGCATTACACTGAGAAGCAGACATCACCTCATTCAGCGTGTTCACGTGTCTGTGTGTGTGCATGTATGTGCATAGATACAGATAGGTATTTTATTGCTCCCTCAAAATACAATGTGTGTCGGGCGGCGCCTATGACTCCAAGGAGTAGGATGCCAGCCCCATATACCAGAGGTGGTGGGTTCAAACTTGGCCCCTGCCAAAAACTGCAAAAAAAACCAAACAAACAAAAAACCCAAGAACAACAACAATGTGTGTCAAAATGTTTTATTTCCTTAGATTTGAGAATGCCATATTTTACCTTATACTTGATTTACAATAAGTACCACTATACTTTGAATAATTTGGGTTATTAATTAATACATAATTATACATTTCCAGGGGTGTGTATGAGTGGCTTTCTAAAACTGACATTTTTATATTTAGAAATTACTCTTTTAATGAATTTGGAAAATAGCAATGAAATGATTGGCTTTATATAGAACTTACTCCATTTTTATGCATTTAAACCCACAAACTACCGTTTGTGATTTGCCATTCGTGAGCCACACAATGTAAAGAGCCTTGTTGATGCTAGCAGCTCAAAACCATACAGACCCCTTAAAGTTGCTGTTGGTGACTCTGTCCTCGTGGACAACTGTAAAGTCTGTTTTCTTGTGTATTAATCACTTTAGTGGGATCCTTACCTTCCATTTTCCAAAGGACATGACCCATGGAACTGAAACTGACTAAAATCAAAGGGAACTTGCGTGGACTGATCCTGTTCAAAGGTATGGAACTTTCTATACATTCCGCTTTTCTTTTATTTCTACAAAGATGAGGACACGTACCTGTTAGCGTTGAGTGCAGAGGTGGGCTTTGTCGTCGAACACCTTTAAGGGATTTGTATGATTTTTAAGAAGCTATCTGATGTAAAAATATACAGAAAATAGCAAGGTGCCTAAATTTAGTTGACGCCATTATAAATTTCAGGAAACGGTTTTTGGTGCTAGTTCCACCAGTGAATTCAAATGACCTCTTTACACGTCTCGGGTGTCTCACATTATTTAGTCCTTTAAGGAAACAGTTATAATTAAACGGTGTGAGAAAAGGTATCAGGAATAATGAATGTGACTTTTAGGAAATGATTTACGGCCAGAATTGGTTCATCAAGTGAGAGTGAAAACACAGTGGAGAGCCCAGGTTACTAAGATGTGCTGCGTATCCACAGAGCAATCTGTGCCTGGTTGCCAGAGTTCATGTACAGAGTGCTGCACTTGTCTGTGGATGACACTGGCTGTTTAGTTATTTGAGATTTTATTTTATTTTATTTTTTATTTTATTTATTATTTTTTTTTGCAGTTTTTGGCCAGGGCTGGGCTTGAACCCACCACCTCCAGCATCTGGGGCCGGTGCCCTACTCCTTTGAGCCACAGGCGCCGCCCACAGTAAGATGCGCAGCAGTTAGGTAACTCATGAACCAGTACACTTTTTTGTGTGTTTGAGTTCTCTGTCCAGTTTTGTATGAGACAGAAAAAAATACCTACACTGATCAAAAATACTTCCCAGTAGGAACCGTAGGCTACCCTAGCCATTTTAAATACATTCTGCGTATGGCTATTGCAGTTATCTGGAACTCTGGTCATGTGATTTCAATCCCAAATTGGAAAATTCTAGTAAAGTATTCAAGGAACCAGCGCAAACTTGCTTTGTGTTTATTGATTGAGCAGCTAAATGAGATTTGAAAAAGCTGCAGTGTCAGTGCCAGCAGATTCCCCCAACCTGCCAAGTGCCCAGTTTCTCTACACGGACTTTGGGCCTTCAGTGCGGCTCCCACCTCCCTGTTGAGATTAAAGTGGCCCAAGCGTTCTGGGGCATTCTCACTTTTGCACACTGCCTGGCAGTATGACGTTTAGGCTGCTATTTAGAAAACACCTGCTTTTCAACTTGGTGAAACCTGTCCATCAGATGATAGCTTCCAGCTGTGTTCTGGTGGTTCAGTGGTTTGTGGGTACTGCACCCCTTCTTTGGGTCTGTGTTCTTGGCAAAGGGCAGCCTTCAGCCCCAGGCCTCAGGGCAAGAAAGACACTGCCTCTGCCTGGATTTCCTGGGTGTGTGTGAGCAGGTGCAGAAGTTTCTCAGGCTGCAGAGATTCTGTATTATAGATAGACAAGGATATAGCACTTTTTTTTTTTTTTTTTAACTTTGGATGCCTTTATTTTATGCACGTTATTTTGCCAGTTTCGTGGTAACAATTTAGTTCTTCATACAGACCCTAGAGGAGATGCTGTTTTTAGTCAGGCCCCAGTAGTTTTTACTTAAATTTGTGTTCTTAATAAAGCTAACTCCAGGACAGTGAGGATCATAAAGTCAGCATGGTGCAAATTAAAAAGCAGGGCTCCGCGCTGAGCCCTGGGTCCGGCCATGGCAGAGCCTGTCAGGAAAGCCGTGTGTAAAGGTTTTCTTCACCTTGAAGACCAGCTCAGGGCTATTTTCGGTCTGGTTGTGTCTGTTGTTTGAATATAATTCCAGCAATCAGGTAAGTGATGAAGACTGGTACTAGTCCGTGTTTCCCGCTTAGCTATGGCAGAAATAGCCAATCAAGACGTTGGCGGATGCATTCTCATTGTATAGTATTTTATTTGATTTATTTACAAGCAATTTGTTGCCAATGGTATTTAAAGAAGTGATAAGATACTTAGCCTATTATAGTAGGTTTAGTTTTATGGGTATTATCACTAAATTATCAATAGTAATAAATTTAAAAACAGGTCTTATATTTATTAACAGTTTGCATTATGACAACTTGTAAAGACACCATATCTTCCACGAGGCAGAGATGTTGTCACAGGTAGCCCCATCAGCTCACTTTTATTTTATTTTATTTTATTTTTATTAAATCATAGCTGTGTAAATATTATATGTAGACTGACCATCATGGGCCCAGGGTCTGAAAGGCAACAGGTGTTAACAGAGCATTGAATGGAAAGGCAGGTGTGTCAGGGCAGGATGAAAGACCTGCCTGATCAAAGGCTCCCTCCGCAGCAGAGATCAGAAAGCTTAGAGTCAGTAGAGGTCTCAGTGATCTTGCAAACAGCCTGAGTGAGGGACAAATTCCCACTGGGCTGCATGGGAACCAGGCACAGGGCAGAGACCTCCCTGTGGACGTACATCTGACTCCACAGGGAAAGCCAGCTGCCCACCCTGAGCAGGGCAGTCTCTTCTGGAGTTTGCAGGAGCTTGCCTTTGCCTGAGGTGGCACCAGCATTGAAATGTGTTAGGGTTTGAACACCTGTGAGGAGTGACGCCTGTACCACAGATCAAACTCAAGAATCTGAGTCTCTGTTTCTGAGCACTTAGCATCCAGCCCCCACCAGACAAATGAACCGCTCCGGGGAGAAGGAGAGACCCACCCTTGGGTGTCTGGTGGAGGTCATGCTGAGCTCCAGGGAAGCACCTGTGTGTTTCTCAGAGTGGCTGCCTGTGTTCATGGCCTCAGTGTGCTGGACGCAGCAGGAACCACAATGGAACAAGATAGGCACCTTTCCTGGGGTTTATGAAGAGGACTAAATGCAAAGTTAGGTGTGAGCCACAACTGCCCATGAGCCTGCGCTGAGAACGCGGCTCCAGGCCTCTCCCAGACGTCTCAGACCGCAGTCTCCAGGGGAGCCCAGAGCCTTCTTGGCCCCAGGTGGCCAGAGTGGGCCTCATTCCACTCAAGTCTGGAAACCAGTGGGTGGGATTTCCAGAGCAGGAGACAAAGGGGAGGAGACTTCCACAGAGGAACCAGACTGGAGATAGGACGGCAGCTCATCTTATTCTCATACTGAATGTAGAACACAGTTATTCATTTATGCATTTAGCAAATATTTGCGCAGACTGTGTCCCAGAGTCTACACCCATTAGACATTTGTTTCTAGCAATATTAAATTCGGCAGTGGCACACCGATGATGGGGATATCTTAGACGCAGGAGGAAGGAATGTCCTTTTCAATAAAGGAAAACAAATCAATTATAGCAGTCTATTTCCTCTTGTTAAAAAAAGTATGCAACTCGCTTGCATTGTTAAGAATAGAGACCATAGATACAGGAAAAAATGAAGCCAGTTTTTAAATTATCAAAATCTAAGCTATATAATAATTTCATAGGTGCAAATTACATTTAGTGTAAACAATTATGAAATATGAGTGGACACACATTTAAATTCCATGCTAGAGCTGAGAAAGTTTACAGTGCTATTTGTGTGTGTGTACTTTTTAATTTTATGGTATTAAATTCATGACATAGTTTAGTGATCAAACATTGGGAGGCAGAGTCTCATGCTGTTATCTTGTCTCGCTGGGCGCTGGATGCATCCAGAGTCACTGTCCAGCTGGGGTCACATGATGCTGCCACTGGTGGACATGGCCCCAATCCAGGTTCCCCAACAGGAGCCCCATGGCTGCCCTTAGGAGCTGCTGGGGTGGGAGCCATGAGGGCTGTGCTCTCTGCCCGGCTGGAAGGTCCAGAGGGCCATGAGGGCCTTACTCTCTGTGCAGCTGGAAGGCCCACAGAGCCATGAGGGCCATGCTCTCTGGGCAGCTGGAAGGTCCACAGGACCATGAGGACTGTGCTCTCTGCACAGCTGGAAGGTCCACAGGGCCATGAGGGCCATGCTCTCTGTGCAGCTGGAAGGTCCACAGGGCCATGAGGGCCATGCTCTCTGCACAGCTGGAAGGTCCACAGGGCCATGAGGGCCATGCTCTCTGCACAGCTGGAAGACCCACAGGGCCATGAGGGCCGTGCTCTCTGCACAGCTGGAAGGTCCACAGGGCCATGAGTGCCCTGCTCTTTGCACAGCTGGAAGGTCCACAAGGCCATGAGGGCCATGCTCTCTGCACAGCTGGAAGGTCCACAGGGCCCATACCCCTGCAGCTCTGATGTTTCCTGCAGGACTCAGGACAGGTGGAGCAGAGTGTGTGTGTGAGGCACCTTGGCTTGCGGGGCGTGGAGGGCAGGTGGCTTGTGGCAGGTGATGGTCTATCTTGTCCTCCCTCACTGCATCCTATAGGTGCTGAAACTACCACCTGAGTTGGAAGACACTTCTGTACCTGCCCTCACACCTGCCCCTTCCCTCCTGGGAGTCCACATGCAAAGAATGCTAAACTTTGCAGAGGATGGTCACAAGCTACGCTGTCTTCTGGGAGGTGTTGCATTCCCTTTGCCCTCTGGGCCTGCTCCTCCCTCATGCTGGCTACAGCGAGGCTGGAGTGGAAGGGTGGACAGGGGGTGCCTGTGTTTGTTGTTCTGGGGCCCTTCCTGGCAGGAAGCAGACTGTGTGTGCAGATCCAAAGACTTTGGGAACTGTAGGATGTGAGTTGAGTAGTGAACTTGAACAAAATGCTTTTAGTGGCAGAATGCCCTGTAGACCACTAACACCGTTGCTAAGCTCCGTGCAGAACCTGGGTGAGGCCTGGGCAGTAGAGCGCCTGCCTCAGGACCGTTTATGACACTGGCACATCCCGTGGTAATTGGTGTGAGCAGTGAGGCCTCTCATGGTAGTGGTGAGTCGGACATGGGCCAAAGGGTGATCAGGTGGCTGCTTTCTGATGCGTGCCTGTGACGAGAGCTTCCAACATTAGGAACCTGCATCCTTGTGCTCCAGAGATCATGGGGCCTCGTGAGTGAGGTCCCTGTGAGACTCAGTCCGTGCTGTCTCATTCCTCCTGAGGACGAATCTCCTACTCCCAGGGAGACTGTGCCAGGGAGGCTGGTGCTGGGCCAGTAGTGGGGACAAGGTTTTCTCCCAAGTGCCTACAGCTGCTTACTTTTCTTTGTGGTTTGCATGGAGCCGCAGTCCATCCCCCTGCGAAGGGCTGGGGAGGAGATCTGCCTCCTGGGAGTGTCCCAGGGTGGAGGGTGGGAGCCACCCAGCCTCCCTAAGCATCATGGTCGTGCCCTGAGCCCAACACCAGAGACCACATGAGTTAGAGGAAGAGGTGCATCAAAGCCACAGGCCTTGCCTTCTAGGTCTCCATCATTTACTTTGTGAGATTTTTGATGTTCTGACTCCTTTGGGCCAAAAATAGGTAAGTGTCAATATTAATCTTAAATCAGAGGTGATTCTTTCCCAGGAAGCTTCCATTGGCTGTGTGTGGAAAGTGCTCTGATGAGGAGATGTGCAGTCCAGGCACCGAGACTCTCGTGTCAGAGAGACAGTGCTGGTCTCTGCACTCTCAGCCTACAGAAACACGTGCAAAATGAGAGCAGTCCAAAATGGTACCGTTGTCAAGCTCCATGAGCCCAGAGCATATTCCTATGGGAATCTTTTCTGAGGAGAGCCTGGGAGCGAGGGAGGGGTGCTGGTGTGGAGATGCCTTTGAACTTCCTTTGAAAATAATTTAATGAATGATCTTTAAACATTTTCCTGGCACACCTTAAAGCTTCTCAGGACGCAGAGGTGCGCTGTGGCACCCTGGCTGAAAATCACTCTCCTACACGTTGCTGCAAAATGATTTCTATTTTTTTTAATTTTTAGTTTCATTTCTTGAAATTATGTTTTTAAGGTATTTCCAGTGTGTATTTTATAACCAGTATTATGACTTTATTTTTTTAATATGTTTAGAAACTTTGAGATTTCACAACTTTTAGCGTCCTTTACTTTGATTTTTTTTTTTTTTTTGGTGGCTATCAATTTTTAAAAGTCTAATTTTCCCATGTTAAATTTTAGAAAAAAATCTTTTGGGGGTAGAATAGTTAATAATTATGACACTTTTTAGATAGTAACACTTTATCAGGTGCAATTTTAACCATTATCAAGCTTTTTGTAGTTGCTGCTTTTTTCTTCCAATAATACTTGTAAGAAATTTTGTTAATTCCTGAGAAAACTCTGGGCAGTTTCCCTAAGGGAGCCCTGGGTTTTCTGCTGACTGGGATAATCTAGAGGATTATCACTGCCCCTTCACTGCCCGACCCCTCTGTCCATGCTGATGTCTGCCCCCGCCCTTCCCTGGGCCTCTTTGGCACTCTATTGGTCTTAACCTATTTTTTTCTTTTTTCTTAACAAATGCTTACATCACATTTTTCTCCTTACCTGGCTGCCTCCCAAGTCCCCAGAAGTCACAGTCACCTGGTGTGTGTGTGCTTCAGATGCCACCACTGCCTGTAGTGACACTCTCTAGACAGTACTGAGCCGGCTTTGAAGATGTGGTTGATGACTGAATTTGTCATCCAGTTGGACTCTGATTGTCAAAGGTTTTGCTCGTGTTAATCCCCAGAAGGGCTGGGAGAGCCTTTGGATAGGACAGCCTTTGCTCAGTGGGGCAGGAAAAGACAGTATTTTACCTCCCTTTACAAATGTGAATTGCCCTGTTATGCTGACAATTTTATAGAAAGGTAGAATGATCATGAGATATGCCCCTGCAATTTGGCAGTGCTTATTTCTTTATTTTATCCTTTCTAATAATACTGAGTCTCCTGTATTGAGTCTCATATCATAAAATACTTGAATCTCTCAGGTTCAAAAAATGCTCAATTTAATAATTCCTCATTGTAAACATATAACATTGTATGCAACCTCTATAAATTATAAAATTATTATTTGTCAAAAATAAAATTCACATACAATTAAGAAATGATCTCTGGTCAACGTAAGCATAGTTTCATAATTTTTCCCAAGTGAATAATGATAATGGTATTTAAGTAGCTTATGAGTTTTGAAGGCAAAATAATAAACATTTATAAAAGCCTTCTGACTTATGTGACAAAAAAAAAAAAAGAAGAAGAAGTAAAAGCAGATGCATCAAATTCAAAAGAATAAATCACTCGTAAGTTTTGGTCCCAGGAGATTTATCTTGTATCTCTTGGCCACAGCAATTTCAGAAGAAGGAGGGAAGTGATTAGCTTGCTCAAACCAAATAACTCTGGAAAATAGGGCAACACACCTCACACCTCTCAGAGAGCTGCCAGGAAAGAAGATGAAGAAAGGGGAAGAGTCAGGTTTGCCCTAGGCAGGTGCAGGGCTCCCTGGCAGCTGGGTAGGCAGAATTTTATGAGCAGCCAACCCCTGGAGTTTCTGGATGAATAAATAGAATGATAGTATGTAATAGGCCCAAGGGATCCTAAACATGAATTAACAACCTAGGTTCCTAATAATCAGATGATAATAAGTGACTCCCTGTGAGTAAAAACTGAAAATTACATTAAGTGCAATTTAACCTTATTTTAATAATTTTGATAGTGAACTTCTTTAGGATTAGTTGGTATGAAATCAATTATTATGGGTCTGAGGAAATCTGAACTGTGTATTCTCAGAATATTACTGGGCAGCAGCATCCATCCATTCACTTGACATTCCCTGAGTATCTGCAGTGTTGGCATGTGCAGCACAAGGTCAGGTAGAGGGAGGGAGACAGGCATGTCAGCAAGTGTTTGGACTGAGCTAATGATTCATGGTAAAGCTATATGCCCAGACTGTAGTATGGGTCATAAGAGTGATGCTGAATACTGACCAAAGGCTTAGGGCTTGAACGTGGGGGGACTGAACATGGGGCTGGAGCTAGATATTGAATGAGTTAGGAATTAGATAAATTTTCCAGAATTCTAGGAAAAGGGAAAAAAGGAAGAAAAAGTCCCATTCTATAGGGGGTATGATAAGTCTACACACACATCATAGCCATCAGCATTGCCACCACCATCATCAATACCACCCTCACCACTACCATCACCACTGTCATCATAGCTGTCACCTCTTTACCATCATTGTCACCACCAACACCATCATCATCTTCTTCGACATCATCATCACCATTACCACCATCATTAACATTATCCTATCACCACCATCACCACCACTATTATCACCACCATCATCATTAACATAATCACTAGCATCTATTACCATCCTCACCACCATCATCATATCACCACCATTATCATCACCATCATCACCATCATAATCACTATCATCACTATCTCTGTCTCACTGTCATCACCACTATCATTATCACCGTCACCACCACTATCATTACTACCATCATAATCACTATCACTGTTATCATCACCATCATCATAACCATCACCTCTGTAATCATCACCACCACCAACACCATCATCATCTTCTTCTACATCATCATCACCATTACCACCATCATCAACATCATCCCATCACCACCATCACCACCATTATCACCACTATCATCACTATAATAATCACTAGCATCACTATCACCATCACCACCATCATCATATCACCACCATTATCATCACCATCATCGACATCATAATCACTGTCATCACTATCACTGTCATCACCACTATCATCATCACTGTCACTACCACCATCATCATTATCACCATCATAATTGCTATCACTATCACCGTTATCATCACCATCACCATCATCATAACCATCACCTCTGTAATCATCATCACCACCAACACCATCATCATTTTCTACATCATCATCACCATTATCACCATCATCAACACCATCCTATCAACACCATCACCACCACTCTTATCACCACCATAATCACTATCATAATCACTAGCATCACTATCACCATCATCATCACCATTACCACCATCAGCATCATTACCTCTGTAATCATCATCATCACCACCACCATTATCTTCTTCTACATCATCACCACCATCATAATCACTATCATCACTATCACCATCATCATTACCATCATTATCAACTCCACCACCATCATCATCTTCTACATCATCATCACCATTATCACCATCATCAACACCATCCTATCACCACCATCACCACGACTATTATCACCACCATTATCACTATCATAATCACTAGCATCTATCACCATCATCATCACCGTTACCACCAGCAGCATCATTACCTCTGTAATCATCATTGTCACCACCACCATCATCTTCTTCTACATCATCACCACCATCACCACCATCATAATCACTATCATCACTATCACATCATCATTACCATCATCATCAATACCACCACCATCATCATCACTGTCACCACCACCATTATCACCACCATCATTACCATTATCATCACCATCATTATCACTATCATCACTATCATTATCACCATCATCATCACCTTTGTCATCAACACACCACCATCACTACCATCATCATAACTATCATCTCTGTCATCATCACCACCATCATCATCTTCTTCTACATCATCACTATTATCATCATCACTGTTACCACCACCATTATCGCCACCATCCTTAACACCATAATCATCATTATAATCACTATCATCACTACCACTGTCATCATCATCATCATCATCATCATCACCACCACCAACCCCATCATCATCTTCTTCTACATCATCATCACCATCACCATCTAGACTGTAGCCCCTGCTTCTTATTTCTGTTTGCAGAATCCTAAGTAGAAGAGGGAAGAAGGCAGCCTCAGCCCCACAATTGTAGGCAGGAGGCAGTCCTGAGAGGGCTCTTGTCCATCTTCCCTTCCTGTTATGGCGATGAGAAAATTAATTGCTTCCCCTCTCTCCCCCAAGAATTAAAATTAGATTTTTCTTTATAAAAGCAGTCAGATATTAGAGAGTTTGGATTGGAGCATGTAAATAAATTCACTTCCCCATAAAATTAATCTAGGACTCCCACACACACACTTCTTTGGTGTATTCTGTCTTCAGATCTCGTGGAATCTGTTTTGTTAAATGTTAAAATTTATCTGCTGACACTGATGCCAAAGGCCATGAAATTACTTACTAGTAATCCACAGTGAACCAGAAATGCCTTCAAGTGCTTGGGTTTTTTTTTGTTTTTGTTTTTTTTTTTTAAATTGAAGAAGTCATGTGAAATTTAGCCCAAGAAAACACTTCATCAGGGAAGTCAATGCGTGAATGTGTGGGGCTAGGTTTTCTGAGAATCCCTGTGGCACAGCGAGAAAAGAGACCCTAGCTGAATGTCATGTGCTATAAAAATTACATTATATCTGTGAGCTAAAAAATCCTTTATTTATAACAAGGCTACTTTTTAATAAAAGTTTAATTGGATCGTGTGTAATTTAAGCAAGAACATTATGTTCTAGGTCCATATGTCAGTCCGTCAGTACGGTGTTAGCCTGACTAAACACTGGGCTGTATTTGGGAAATTTAGAGGTATTGCAGTAAGAACATCCCTTATGTTTTGCTATGGGTAAGTTTTGTCAAACTCATGGAGACAACTTGTGGGCTTAAATATCAGCACTGCTAAGAACTTTATCCTCGGTCCACTTTGGGTGAGTGGTGAGCTGGCTGTTTGCTGCTCAGCGGTGTTTCACCGGGACACGAATCTTAAATAATCGTCATTTGGCCACATGGTATGGAGGAGAGCACATGGAGTGTGGATTTACACAAATCTAGCTTTAAACCCTGTGCTCCTCACTTATTATCCAGTAGGATTAGAGAGCTCATGTGCTCTTAGCTCTTTGACTGCTCTTTGTGGTCCCCAAATTGAGGATGAAGTGGGCTAGCGCATGTGGGGAAGATGCCACATGTTAGTCACCCAGTAAGTACCAGTCTTAGCTCATCTTCCGGAGCTCCTATGAGCTATGGTAGCTCCGTCCTCTGGGTGTGCGTTCTGAGTATCCGAGCAAGATGCAGAACAGCAAATAGAGCCTAACCCCTACAGCCGGAAGGGCCATCCTGGGAGACCCTGTCCCCTCACGAACATAACTAGTTCAGAAGTGGAGCCTGGGTCCTGTAAATCTCAATCCCATGCCCCTTTGGTATTTCCTTGTGTGGATGGCAGGGAAAAAAGGGCTAGGCAAGAGGGTGTGAAGCGTGAAGGAGAACAGGACGGCATGTGTGAGGGCACCGCTGTGCCATCCCAGCCCAGGCAGCACCTGGGGCTCCTCCGAGAGGCGCTTGGCTGAGGAGGTTGTGGCGCCAATGGCCCTACAGCACCGTCTCTTTCCTTTCCACATTCTCGTGCAGTAACAGAGGCAAGAACCAGACTCGCCACTGAACTCGATAGGACCAAGTCCTGTGTTCAGCACAGTTGGGAGCTGGTTTTAGAGACTAGGAAGAGTCCCTAAGGTCTAGACATCATTGTAGGTATTGCATTAATGCTTGGTACATTATAGCAACATGGCTACCATCGTCTAGTCAGTGGTTAGATGTGGTCTGTCATCCTGGTTTCTGAGCCTGCAGGGGAGCGTAGCCACCACTCTGTGGATGAGGATCATGGACGGGCACCTCCGGATCTGTCCCCGAAACTCAGCTCTCTGGTCTGTCTTGCGTCCCACAGGTGCGCTGCATTGTAGATTCCTTGCCAGTGGCCACAGAGCTATTTGTCTTTTCTCCGTGTGTTCCTGGCATATCTTTTGCTCAGGATAGGCGCCATGTCGTGAGTGTCATGACTCTCACTGTTCCATCATATTGGATTGAATGGTGGTCTCCTAGACCGAGCTCTGTCTGTTATGGAGAAGCCTCTGGACTTTTTGTGGATTTGAGGGAAGACTGGAGTTGACATAAATAAATAGATCGTTTATAAATAATAAAAATTATTTCTCGTATGTCTAGAGGCTGGGAGTCCAAGACCAAAGCCCCAACAGGTTTGATGTCTGTCAGGGGCTGCTCTCTGGTTCACAGACAGCACCTTCCGTGTCCTCACAAGGCAGAGGGGAGAGCTGCTCTGTGACTTCTTCTATGGGGCCCCTTTTAAATTCCTTTCCTGAGGCTCCAACCTCATAACCTCATCACCTCCCAAGGTCCCACCTCCTCAAACCACCACCTTGGGGGTGAGGACGTCAACAGAAGAATCAGATGAATTAGGGGGGCACAAACATTCAGACCATAGTAGTCCTGGGAAGCATCAACTGATGCTTCAGTGATCTGTGTCACACCTGAAATATCTGCACACAAGGGCTATGCTTTGGGCACCAGTTTGCTCAGGGCACAGGACGTTTGGACCCAAACTGAGGGGTGTCCTACGCCTGGGAGAGGACCACAACCTCTCAGAGTACTGCCCAGCAAGGAAGATTAATTTCAGGAAGATGTTAGTTTGCTTAAATGTGCATAAGCAGGTAGTTTCCCCGAAGTGATTTTTAGAGTTATCACTGTATGTCATTCGGCTGGCAAGGTTAGGTTATTAATTGTTCTTTTCTCATTAGCACAAAACCTATACCTCTAGAAAGTGTTCGGTGGCCAGTGGTGTGTTTCCCTCTGTGGTTAATTAGCGCATCCTGGGCTTGGTATTCCCGTATACTCTATATGTCTGTCCTGCTACTGGCTCTAATAACGGACATCCTTGCAAAAACAGCCAAATGTGCACATTAACTAACAAGGAGCACAGCGTTTGGTTCCATCCAGTATTTAAAGAAATGCAAATTTGCTGAAAAGTTAGGCATCTCTTTTGCTTTTCATCAGATAAACTTTACTACTTAATTTTGCCTGGATTCTAAGATATACAGTTCAGCTATCAAACTCAGCTTGAATGGATTTGGGGAAATACACAAAATGTAGAAGTTTTAGCTACCTCAGAGCAGCAATTGTCTTCCACTTTGTTGAAGAAAATCATATTGGTGACAATTCCCTGCTGGCCTGCTGGTTGCCAGTGCATTCTGACCCCTCTGGTGTTTGGTAAGTGGGACGGACCTAGGGGCAGCCTCTCATGCTGGTGGCATGAGTACTCATTCAGTTAGGAGGGCAGACTGTCCTCTGCGCAGGCTCAGCACCCCTGCCTCTGCTCTCAGGAGCATGCATCTTCAGTCCAGTTCACCTGCCAAGGTCTCTGCAGATTTTCCTGCTCCTGCTTTTGGGAGTGTGCACCTGCAGCTGAGTTTAGCAGCCTGTGTAGGTCCCTGTGGATTCTTTTGCCCCTGCCCTGGGGAGTGTGCACCTGCAGGTGAGAGTGCCCTGCAGAGTGTGCACCTGCAGCAGAGTTCACCTGCCTAGGTCCCTGAGGATTTACTGTATGCCTCTGCTGTAAAACTCCCTGATTCTCCCCAGAGTTAGGTTTTAAGAGCACATACTCACTTCAACAGGCTTTAAAAAGAAATATAAAGTGACTTGTTTATGCCTTTGTATAATACTAAAGTGCCTGGAGTATTTTATAGACTTAATTTTTTAACCCCTCAAGCTCCCAGAGGAAGTTAATGGGGATAGGTGGTATTTCTCCAATTTTTGTTTGAGAGACACAACCACCTAATATTTCAGAAATGTTGAGAGCATCCTTATCTGCTGGGCTCTCCAGGCAGGGTGGCCCAGAACCAACAGGAGGCCACCCAGGACAAGGGTGAAGGGAGAAGGACCTGTTCTTGAAATGAGCAAGCTGACTGTGTGTCCCCAGCTTTCTAAGAATGCTCAAGGCCATGCTTGTCACAACTTCCAGAGAGATGTCCTGCCCCTTGAGAGGCACCATGGCTGGAGGAGCCAATTCCACATTTTTCTCCAAGTTTCTTTTTAGTCAGGCAGGTGAAATAAACCCGGCACTGTGTAGTTATATTAACTCTCAGTCACCTATGTATTGAAGTTGTAAATGAGTCTGTTCTACAGGTACTGAGATCATAATTTGTGTTTTAAAAACATTAAAATCCATACCAAGTACTAATTAATATGCACTTGCACAGAGTTATAATATTTTTATGAAACACAAATGGAGGTATAAAATTTTTAAACTATACAATAAAAATATTTTAGGGTTCAAAGCATACCCTTATGTTTATAGCTGAATCATTGCCAAGCATAGATTGAAATACAGCGTTTACAAGTAATTATGTGAAAACAAATGACAAGGAGATGGAAAGTTAAAGTATTTTCCTAGAAATGGAAATTCTTGGAGAAAATGTAGTTAAAGTACTTTGTGTTTTATTCTAGCCTATTAAAGTGAAAACATAATTTGTTTTTATCTGAATGGAGAAACACTTGCAAAGAGTTGCTTGAGTATGTCATACGTATTTTTATCAATTTCATAAAGTTGAATAAATAAGTCAAAACAGGTATGCCTTTTCACTGATGTGAACTTGTTTTCCAAAATAAGGACCTAAATTGTAATTTTTTATAAAGGCAAATTTATTTTTTTGGATCGACTTATAATTCACATACAGTGATATGCCCAGATGCTGGCTGTGTACATGTCCATGTGGCTGGCACCCAGTCAAGCTTGAGCTCGTGCATTCTCTCGAGTGTTCCCTCCTGGCCCTCCCCAGTGAAGACCCAGCCTCCACAGCACCTTTCCAGGGCCTGTCCATGGGTCACCTAGCCACAATAAACACAAGGACATGTGTTCCCTGCATGCGCCATGTGCAGGCCACGAGCTTATCTTACCTTTCTTGGTCCACATCTGGCACCACCTTATCCCCATGGTCCTCCACGGCAGATGCAATTCGGATGGGTTCCTCTTGTTTCTTGTATGTAAATAGTTGGTGGAAGTTAACATTTTAGGTGAACATAAATACCACAAAACAATCCAGGTTGAAGGTGAAGAGTGGAATTTTATGAGTATAGTTTCCTGAAGGCCGTGGGGGAGGCTGCAGCCTTGTTCAGACCATGGCCAGAGTCATTTGCCCCATAGGTGGTTCTGGACAAGGGGCTGATTCTTGGCTCAAAGGAATTTCTAGCCAGTATTCTACACATGCAGTGACAGTTATATCTGACCGCTGCCCTGTCTGGATAGGTCATTCCTCTCCAGGTGCTGTTCACACCCTGTGAACCTTTGTAAATTCCCAGAAGGGCTCAGGGGTGACTTTGACATCCCTGCTTTAGATACAAATGGAAAGAAGGAGCTGGGCACAGGAGCCTTTGCCTGAGGTCCCCGACTGTTTACAGCTGAATGAAACCCAGGCTCTTTATACATGGGATGTCCGTGTGAGACTGACTGCCAGGTCATGTGGTCAGAGCTGGCTCTGTGGTCCAGATGGAATTATGTCAGTAGGAACCAAGGTTCAGTTTGATGGTCAGTCATCCTTGCCCAGAATCCAATTATCTCTGGACAGCAATGGGGGCACTTAGCTCCCCCAGGCCCAGAAGCAGGGGCTCAAAGCACCTTCTGTAGTAGGCATGTCCCAGGGTCCAGACAGCCCCCAGAGGTCAGAGACAGGAAGGGCAGATGTGACCCACAGGTGGGTGACTCTAGGCAGAGCACGTGGGGCTGAGCTTTGCTGAGTGGGGCAGCAGTGACATAGCCAGCACCCACAGACCTGTCCATAATGTGGCTCGTAGACTGCCTGCCGATGGCCCAGATTTGTCCCATGGAGCTGTTGGGGGTCTGAGATTGGAGCAAGTTGGAAATACATGACCACCAGACTGAGGACTGAGAGCTCCCTGAACACGCAGGAAGAAATATTGGAGACTGGTGGGGGGAGCTGAGGTGTTACTGAAGCATCTTGGTGTGATTCCCTGGAGATGCCTCCTGAGGGGACTGTAGGGACACATGGAGCCGTGTGTCAGGCGACAGCAACCAAAATCTGAGACTGCAGTGGGGAGGGAGCCTCAGGGCAGATGAGGGGCAGCTGCAGGGACAGGTGTGAGGCAGGTCATGGGCAGGGGAGCAGCATGATCATTTCAATTCATAGACCGCATAAAATGGTCACAGGCAATGATGGGCCATTCACAATGAGCCTAGCAATTATTTATTTTTAGATGTTAGATTTGGCAGTGCTTGGTGTTTATATGCAAGTGTGTTTCCTGATATTGATATTTGATCTAATTAGTTGACTTTGCTGATGTATAGAGTGCACTGCTAAAAACAACCACAGATGTTTGTTTGTCAGGAAGAGTTCCAAGCACTGGAAACGTATTTACTTAATAACCAGAGAAGCCTATGGGATAGGGGCTGCGACTATCCTTACGTTACAAAGCCAGAGCTCTTGATGGCAAGTGTGGGCAGTTGGAGCCCATAAGACACACAGGCAGATCCCAGCCCTTGCTGCCATGAGCAGAGCTTCCTATTCCAGACATCTTCACTTGTGGTATTTACTCTGTTTTAATTCCAATTCTAAGCCAAGCAGCATAGAACGGGCAAGATTTTCAAGCCTGCAGGCATGGAGTAAAATCTTATCTCCGCCATGTGCTCAGGTGTGTACTTGGGTAAATTATTTAATGTCTCTGAACCTCCATGAATTTAATTCATATCATTTTGTCATTAAATATCATTAAATAAAATAATATACATAAAAATGCCTGGCAAATAAAAAGATTTCTATGAATTTTCACTAATATTGATGCTAAAATTACCTGGTGGCTGTAGAACTCAGACAACTAAAAACCCTTGTGAGGGGACAGGCTGCACTCTGTTGAAAGCGTCTGACATGTCCCTGTCACTCTGCAGCCCTCTCATGGGGCAGTCACTTCAGCACTCTTAAAACTTTGCTAGAATATACATTTTGAAATTTTAAAATTTAAGTTGCATATAAGAACACCACATATTAAAATACGAAGCATTTGTGGTTTCTTATTTCAAGATGTGAGACGTGGTAAAAATGTATGTATCACAAAGTGACTGGGAAGAGCTGTCCCAGACATGGAGTACGAACTCCGACTGGGAGGTTTGTGCCTGAGAGTTCTTTTCTTCCCTTCTTCATGTGATGTGGGAATATTCGTGGGATGGTAATGGAGCTGGGCAGCTGAGGCCAACAGCTGTCTTCCCTGGGGCTGGGGGGACACAGGGCGTGTGCTGTTCTCAGGTGGTTGAAGGAGGTTACCTCTGAGCACTTCTCAGGCCAGGCCTGAGCCCTGAAAACTAGTAGGTGATTTCCAGGCAGACGAAGGATGAGGCTGGGCCACAAGGAAGGACCACCATGGCCCAGACCAGGGAGGGAAGTGCAGGGGACCATGCCCAGTGGTCGGGGTGCTGCTGGCACCATCCTCGTGATGTGGGCATCTCTGCTTCAGAACCGGCTCAGCGAGTTAGAAAGGGACGACTTGCCCCAAATTATATAATCTGGAATGGATAAGGCAGATTTTAGACCCAAATTGTTCTCTTTTAGACAAGAGCCATGAACTTAGTGCCAATGAGGCAAATTTCCCGTAGCCCACTGCAGGATTGCTGTCCTCGACGTACCAAGGGTCAGCGTGCTCTTTAAGCAAGAGTGGTTTGACCCAGAGGGCTGGCAATGACCAGCTCCCTGGAAAAAGAAGGGCTACCTTTCCTGGGCTACCTCTCCCAGTGGCCAAGGCAGAGCAGGACACTGGTGCCAATGCTGACAGTGACACCACCACTAGCTGCGTGTCCCAGGGGCTGTGATACCACTAGGTTGAGATTAGGTGGTTTAGAGGGAGGTAGGAGACTGGGGTTAGCTAGAAGGAAGACTTGTTGTGGTGGGGGTTGTTTCACCAAGTTTCTAAGAACTGTCATATGAAACATCCCAGTGTTTAATGGGTTACTCACAGTCCCGTATTTCAATCTTGCAAAATGGTTTAAAAAAAAAAAAAAAAAAAAAAAAAAAAAAAAAAAAAAGTTTAACACAAAATCAAGAAAAACATGGAATAATTGAACAAAAAAAAAAAAAACAAT
>CAUYPK010026288.1:0-10046 GCA_963574355.1 Loris lydekkerianus | reverse complement strand
ACCCTGCCTAGAGTGCAGGGACATCATCATAGCTCACTGCAACCTCTAACACCTCTGCTCAAGTGAGCTTTTGCCTTAGCCTCTGAAGTATCTGGTATTATAGTCCTATGCTACCATGCTGAGCTATTTTTTTTCTATTTTCTTTTCTTTTTTTTTTTTTAGAGACAGGGTCTCACTCTTGCTGAGACATTTTTAAGGTCTTTGCAGACCCTCTACATTCTAATATTTACAATGGCCAAGAAGGTGATATTAAGAAGTGAGACAGGCATTCCACATCTAAAGGGGACTGTCTCCCAAATCAGACTAGGCAGATGGGCTGCAGTGGAGAAATGAGTGTTGCCAGCCTTGATTCTTTTTCAAGAACAAACAAACAAATGAGTGATCTGAATTTTCATGTGGAATTTTCTCATTTTAAAATACCTACCATGTTTTTAAAACAAACTGAGATAAACGAGCAAACAGAAACCACTGTGCTGTCCAAACAAAACAATATACAAGCTGGATCTGCCTATGAGCCACCTGTTTGTGACTTCTGCCAGCAGTCCTAATTCTTCTACATGATACAAATTAAATTTGAGAAGCACTGTGATACATACATCTTAAACACCCTAGGCTAAGAATTTAATAAGTAATTATAAATCCTTGGGAAAGTATCTGTCCTCTCTGGACTGCAGTTCCCTCATCTGAAAAATAGGAAGAATTGTCCTTTTCTCATAGGATTGCCATAAGGATTAAATATATCAATACATTATTCTTTTCATTCATCTCTCACCCTTCTTCTCCTAAAATCACTCAAAGTCTGAATTTACCCCTAGTTAATCTCCAACCAATACACCATTCGTGGTTAGATGCAAGAGGGAAGACTTTTCCCTTTTTGGTGCTTTCCTTTACTCCCTGCTGTTAGTCAAGAACAAGTTATGTTTTTGATGGGTATCATGTCTTTCCAAATTTTCCTAAGCCCACAGGTAAATTTATAACTTAACTCCAGAAGAGTCTTTCTTGCTCAGTGCTCTTACTACATAATGTTGTGAAAGTGAGCTTTTCTTCAGGCACTGCTGTAATCTTACTGCTTTCTTCTTTTTTTTCTTTCTATTAGATCATAACTGTGTACATTACTGCATTTATGGGGTGCAATGTGCTGATTATATATGCCATTTGGAATGTTTACATCAAAATGGTTAACATAGTGTTCACCTCACTTATTTAATTGTTGTGTTAAGACATTTATACTCTACTATTAATATAGTTGACATGCACCCTTGCAATATGCACAGTAGGTGAGGTCCCACCAATTACCCTTCTGCCACCCATCCACCCCCCTGCCCCAGTCCACCCCTTGCCACCTGTCTACCCCCCTGCCACATGTTCAACCCCCTGCCACCTGTCCACCCCCTGCCACACATCCATCCCCCTACCACCTGTCCACCCCCCTGCCACACATCCACCACCCTGCCATCTATCCACCCCCCTGCCACCTGTCCACCCCTCTCCCTTCCCCTCCTCCTCCTCTTCTCTTCTTCTTTCTGGGCTATAATTGTGTTATATCTTTCATATGAAAGTATGGGTGATTATATATTAATTTCATAATAGTACTGAGTACTTTGGGTATTTTTTCCCCATTCTTAAGATACTTTGCTAAGAAGAATATGCTTCCTTTATTTGTAAAAACTCTATATTCCCCCTTCAGCTACTACTTAAGACCAAGCCACTTTTATTGTTTTTAATTTACCATAATACATGCTTACATAAATTAAAAAAAATCATTCAACCACATATAAGTACAACATTTAATTTATTTTATTTTATTTTTCAATGCATTTGATATTTATTGATATCAATAGAATTCAAATGAAGACTGAAGATCACAGGAGCAGATTCTGGTGCAGTTTCCTTCCTGGACAGGATACATGCTGAGATCCTGAGATCTAAAATAAAACAAAAATTGGATTAAGAACCAAACAAAAACTATAGATTCCTGCTTTGACACAAAACATACTCCTCTGTAATGTTCCCTCCCACCTCCCCAGCCCAGTAACTCCCTTTCTTTCTATTTCTTTGCCCTGAAGGCTCTTCTAAATCTCTTAACATTTGCTCTTAGGCTGCCTAGATAGTCAGGACAACTTAAGACCATTTAGAGTTACCACTCTCCCCCCACCCCTTCTTATCTATGGCTAATAACTTAAGACTTTTACCTTAATGCTTTTCCGCTTTTTTTCCAGCGGCTGCATCTCCAGACTTGGCGCTGTCATCAGGAGGACCAGGTCGATTTCGGCTTCTAGCTCCTGCTTGGTAAAGCAGCATTGAAGGGCGATCCTTGTTTCTTATGCGCTCCTTCTTAACAACCACTTCCTCCTTCTTTTCGGTTTTGTCTGAGCTGCCAGTTGATTCTCTACTTTCGTTCTTCTTCCCTTTATCCTGAAGTGCTTCCTTCTCTTTTTTCGTTTCTTCTTCCTTTCTTCTAAACATCTTCTCTTTCTCGTAACGCTCCTTCTGCCTACGACGCTCCTCCTCTTGCCGTTTCTGCCGCTCCTTCTCTCGAACTATGCGCTCCTGTTCGCGTTCGTAGTCACGTTCCTTCTCCTTGTAGTTTTTGCCACTCTCCTCTTCAGCTCTCTTTGGCTTTGCATCTTTAAACTCACTATCAGATCGCTTGGGAATTGTACCATTTTGCCCACTGGCTCTTTCATCACTCACATTTTCTTTGTTCAGTTGCTTGTTTTTTTCTCCTTTGTCCATCTCCTTTTCTTCTCCTTTTTCTGGCTTCTTCAGCAGCTTAATTTTTGGTTCATCCTTTACTTTTTCCATTTCCGGAACTCTGTCAGTCTTCTTTAGCTTCTCCATCTCTTTCCTTTTACGCTTCTCTTCTTCTTTCCACTTTCTCCTCTCTTCTTCTCGTTGTCTCTTTCTTTCGATTTCACGCCGCCTCCTTTCTTCTCTCTTTTCTTCTCGGATTCGCTGCTTGTTTTTCAGGAAGCTCAGAAGCGGAGTTGTCTTTTTAGCTATTGATTCTTTCTTCCTTGCTTCTATTTCCTCTAGCATCGTCTCGGGTGTAGCTGTTATCTTCTTCTCACTATCGCCGGCATAACTTTCCAAAAATTTTCTATAGTCTGGATCATCCTTAATAGTTCCAGCTTTGGAATCTCTCTTCTTAGTCTTCTTCTTCGCCGCTTTTTGAAAAGGTGCAAATTCCACGACAGCTGGATACTCTTGCCCTTTATTGTCAAGGAACACATAACCATCAAAGCGATCCCGGAACAAAATAATGTCTTCTTGGTTTTTAAAGTTGATGTATGCTCTAGCATACAAATGAGGATACAGACTAGTATCATTAGAAAAAAATTCAAAATAATCATGTTCAGGCATAGGTTGGAGATGTTTCTGAAGCTGCTCCTTCGTCAAAGTGGGAGGTAATCTTCGAATCACCACCTTGCTCAGAGCCTCTTTCTTTTCCTTGCTTCGATCATGTTTATCTTCTCCTTTGGCACCATCGCCTGAGCTCCCATTGCCGCTGCTTGAGGCCACCGGGGGCGTCAGCAGGGTCACTCGCTTATTCTTAGGTTTGTTCTCCTTTTCTTCCTTCATGGCCACAGCTCCTCGCGGCTGCTGGGCCTAAACAGCTCCTCACAGCAGTGCTCGGCCTAAATGGCTGCTCACAGCGATTGAAACGGCCGCTCACAGTGATTGCTAGGCCTAAACAGCTCCTCGCAGCAGTTGCTGGGCCTAAACGGCTGCTCACAGCGGTTGCTGGGCCTAAAACCCGTTAGGCTGGGCATCTGCTGCGTGGCAGCTTGCGCCCAAAGTTCTGCCCCCAACAAAGGCCCCTAGTGACATCCCAAGTCTCGGGTTCCAGTGGGCCCAGACAAGATCTCACGAGAGATCAGGGCGTTCCAACCTCCCTCAGTGGAAAAATTTTCTTTCTTTTTTGCAGTTTTTGGCTGGGGCTGGGTTTGAACCCACCACCTCCGGTATGGGGC
Source organism: Loris lydekkerianus (assembly GCA_963574355.1). Classification (NCBI taxonomy): domain Eukaryota; kingdom Metazoa; phylum Chordata; class Mammalia; order Primates; family Lorisidae; genus Loris; species Loris lydekkerianus. The sequence continues at coordinate 6,072 of CAUYPK010026288.1, read as the reverse complement.
CAGCGTCCTACTCCTTTGACCCACAGCGCCGCCCCCATCAGTGGAAATATTTTTTTTTGGGGGGGGGGAGGGACAGCCTCAAACTTTCACCCTGGGTAGATTGCTGTGGCATTACAGCTCACAGCAACCTCCAACTCCTGGGCTCAAGCGATTCTCCTGCCTCCACCTCCCATGTAGCTGGGACTACAGACACCGGCCACAAGGCCCGGCTATTTTTGGTTGCTGCTGTCATTGTAGTTGGCTGGTCTGGGCTGGATTCGAACACGCCAGCTCATCTGTATGTGGCTGACGCCTTAGCCGCTTGAGCCACAGGCACCAAGCCCAGTGGAAAATTTTTAATGAATGTTTAATATGCTGTGCAAAAGTCTGCTTTGATTATGCATCATCATGTTGTAGATATTTTTCTAGTCAGTGAATTTTATCAATAAATAAAATAGCATAATTCATAAATAGATTTCTAATATTCTCTTAAATCATGAATTTATACAAGCAAACCTCTAGAGATGGGCATTTAGGTATTCCCCAATTTTTCTTTTTTTGCATTTGTGAACAATACAAACACTACTATTTTTATACACATTTTTCCTCTTTTTGATAATTTCCTGAAGATACATTCTTACATGGCAAGTATAAATACATACATTAAATTTTTATGCCAACTGACACATTGCTTTGTGGAAAATTTATCCTATTTTGTAACTCCAAGAGAATAAGAATGACTTTTCATTATTTTCCTCCCTCACCAGTAACAGATACTGTAATTTTCTCTTTTATTCTTTGTTTGCAAGGCTTATAAAAGACAAAGGATATAGCACTGCTGGTTTTTTGTTTCTTTTATTTTGTTTTCTAATTTGGTTTTTTGCTTTGCTTTGGTTGTTTGGTCAAAGATCTTTTCATATTATTTTGGAATTTTTTTAAAATTTTGTTTTATTTTAATTGTTAATTGTCTGTTACTGGTCTTTTCAAATATTTCCATCAAAACATTTATTTTTTTTCTTATTCATTCATAGGGACCTATTTTATTAAATCCATTGTCTGACATAAATATTACAAATATTTATGCAAATATTTCCTGTGTCAATTTTCTATCACTTTCTATGAAGCAGGTTGCTTGAGGAACAGTAATCATAATGATAAGTAAAATCTGTATTATGACCCTTACAATGTACCAGGCACTGTTGGAAGTTTACTACATGAATTAAGTTATATAATCCTATCTACAAATCTACTGTGATTATTCTTATTTTCAGAGAAGAGGTACAAAGAAGGTATGTGACTTGACCAAGATTTTATAGTGACTCTGCAGGATATTTGGCAACACTCCATGCTCAGAATCACTGTCAAAGATAAACAAAGCCAGACAATAAGGAAAAAGTGAACTGAACTCAACTTTCATCTGTGCAGAGGTGACTATGCATTTTAAAGGGTGAATGAGAGAAAAGGAAGGAGGAGCAGGAGGAACTTGAACATAGTCAGGAAAGTAGAGTATAAAATCAGAAGGAGAGGGTTGATTAAAGTGAGTATACTATCTGGGTTTGTTAAAGCCATTACTGAGTTAAGCTCCTGCCCTCCCACAGAGATTGGAAGACAGAGATTCTAATTTCTGATGTTGGCTAAAATAAATGGCAATATTCTTTTGGAGCTTTGAATTTTCATCTTCTCCAAAACTAGTGTTGAATCTTAATCACCAATACAACATTGTTGGGAGGTGGGGCCTATGGGAGCTACTTAGGTCCTGGGTTCTCCACCCTTATTAATGAATAAAAATGACTTGTGGGACAGAGTTTGCTCTCTTCTGCTTTTCTGCCACGTGAGGACTTAGCACTCCTCCCCTCCAGAGGAGGCAGCACAATGTACAAGGAAACATTTTGGAAGAAGAGAGACTGGCCCAAACCTGCCAGCACCACTGTCTTGGATTTCCCAGTGTCCAGAACTTGACAAAATTAATTTCTGTTCTTTATAAATGACCCAGTCTCAAGTATTCTGTTCTACTAGCACAAAACAAACTAAGATATAATGTAATCAGAGAATATTCATCCTTATTCACTTAGGATAATGTCTTGAAGTATGGATCAGAATTTCAGTTTTTGTTAATGCTAAAATGAGGTTACCTTGTTTATATATCACTTAAAAATGCATACACTTATTGATGGACACTTAGATTACTTTTAGGTTACTTTTGACTTTTTTAACTTTGCTTTCAAACAAAATAAAAACTAAATAAATAAACTTTGGTTTCATGTTTTGGGGGAGTATATATTTCAGATGTGGAATTTCTGGATCATATGCTTAAATTTTTCAGGAATCACTATAATTTTTCCACAACAGCTGTGACATTTTATAGTCAAACCAGCAATACACAAAAGTTCTAATTTCTCTGCATACCTGCTTATACTTGTGACTTTCTGGTTTTTTGATAATAACTATCTTCATGTGTATGAAGTGGTATCCCACTGTGGTTTTGTTTCCCATTTCCCTACTGTTTAGTGATACTGAACATCTTTCCATGTGCTTACTGGCCATTTACATATCTTCTTTGGAGAAATATTTATTCAAGTTATTTGCACATTTATTAATCAGCTTGTCTTTTTGGTGTTGAGTTGTAGGAATTATTTACATATTTTGAATAACAGGTACTTTAGATATTATACAAACCATTAACACATATATAAAATATTTTTATATTGTGTGGGTTATTACTTGGCTTTCTTGATAATATCTCTCGATGCAAAAATGTTTTTACTATGGATGGAACCCAATTTCTTAATATTATTCTTTTGTTGCTTGTGCTTTTGATGTCATATTCAAGAAATCTTTGTCAAATTCAGGGTCATGAATCATTTCGCTATGATTTTGTCAGAATCGAATAGTTTTATCTGTTACATTTTAGTCTTTGATACAATTTGGGTTAATTTTTGTACATGATATGAGACAGGAATTCTACTTCCTTCATTTGCATGTGGATATCCAGTTTTCCCACCACAATGTGTTGAAAGCATTGTACTTTGCCTATTGAAGGGTCATGACACTCTGTTGAAAATCATTTGACCATGTATGCAGCAGGTTATTCTTGGACACTTTATTCAATTCCTTTAGTCTGCATGACTGTTCTTATTCTAGTACCCTACTGTTCTGATTACTTTATCTTTGCAGTAAGAATTGAAATCAGAATGCTTGAGTCCACCAACATTGTTCTTTGTTTTCTAGATTATTTTGTCCATTGGAAGGTTCCTTGATAATCCATATAAATTTTAAGATGCATTTTTCTATTTCTGAAAATAAAATGTTTAGATTTTGATAGAAATGCTTTGAATCAATAGTTCACTTTAGGTGGTTTTGACATTTTAATATTAAATCTTCCAAATCCATGAACACAGGATGTCTTTCCAATTATTTATGTCTTCTTTTGGTTCTTTCTATAGTGTTTTTTGCCTTCTTAGTTAGGTTTATTACTAATTATTTTACTATTATTATTTTTTTGCTTTGTTTTTAGAGACAGAGTATCACTATGTTGTTCAGGCTGAAGTGCAGTGACTATTCACAGGTTCAGTCATAGCACACTATAGCCTTAAAGTGCTGGACTCAAGCCATCCTCCTGCCTGAGCCTCCTCAGTAACTGTGTCTACAGGAACACACCACCATGCCTAGTTAGGTTTTTTGATAGATATTTTCTTAATTTCTTTTTAAAATTGTTCACTCCTAGTGTAAAGACGTGCAACTGATGTTGGTGTGTTGGTTTTATATGCTGTGACTTCATTGAATTCATTTACTAGTCAGCTGGGGTTTTGTGGAATCTTTAGGATTTTCTACATAAAACACCATATTATCTATAAACATAGGTAATTTTACCACCACTTTACTAATTTCCATGCTTTTTATTTCTTTTTCTTGCCTAGTTCTTCTGTCTAAAACTGCTGATACTATGTTGAATAGAAGAGGTGAACATGGGCATCCTTCTTTTGTTGATCTTTGAGAAATTTTAGTCTTCCATCATTTAGTATGATGTTAGCTGCGGGCTTTTCATATATTGCCTTTTTTATGTAGCGATTGTTTCCATCTTTTCCTACCGTGTTGCCTTTTTTTTTTTTTTTTTTTTTTTGGTTGGGGATTCATTGAGGGTACAAGAAACCAGGGTACGCTGATTGCATTTGTTAGGCTAAGTCCCTCTTGAAATTGTGTCTTGCCCCCAAAAGGTGTGGCACACACCAAGGCCCCACCTCCCGCCCTCCTTCCCTCTCTCTGCTCTTCCTTTCCCCACCCCTCCCTCCTTCTTTCTCTCTCTGCTCTCCCCTTCCCCCATCCCCGCAGCATCCTTAATTGTCCTCATATCAAAATTGAGTACATAGGACTCATGCTTCTCCATCTTGTGATGCTTTACTAAGAATAACGTGTTCCACTTCCATCCAGGTTAATGCAAAGGTTTTAAGTGTCCATTTTTAAAAATAGTTGAATAGTATTCCATGGTGTACATATACCACAGCTTGTTAATCCATTCCTGGGTTGGTGGGCATTTAGGCTGTTTCCACATTTAGGTGATTGTAAATTGGCCTGCAATAAACAGTCTAGTGCAAGTGTCCTTATGATAAAAGGAATTTTTTCCTTCTGGGTAGATGCCCAGTAATGGGATTGCAGGATAAAATGGGAGATCTAGGTTGAGTTCTTTGAGGTTTCTCCATACTTCCTTCCAAAAAGGAAGTTTTGTACTAGTTTGCAGTCCCACCAGCAGTGTCAAAGTGTTCCCTTCTCTCCACATCCATGTGGACCATTCTTGCTGGGGTTAGATGGTATCTCAGGGTGGTTTTGATTTACATTTCTCTAATAGATAGGGATGATGAACATTTTTTTCATATGTATGTTAGCCATTTGTCTGTCTTCTTTAGAGAAGGTTCTATTCATGTATTTTGCCCATTGATATATGTGATTGTTGGCTTTTTTCATGTGGACTAATTTGAGTTCTCTGTATATCCTAGTTATCAAGCTTTTGTCTGATTCAAAGTATGCAAATGTCCATTCTTTTTGCTTTGGTTGTTGTCTCCTTAGCTGTACAGAAGCTTTTCAGTTTAATTAAGTCCCATTTGTTTATTTTTTTGTTGCTGTGGCAATTGCTACAGCAGTCTTATTCATGAACTCTTTCCTGAGGCCAATATCTTCCAGTGTTTTTCCTATGCTTTCTTTGAGGATTTTTTTTTGTTGTTTGTTTCATGTCTTAAATTTAAGTCCTTTATCCATCATGAATCAATTTTTGTGAGTGAAGAAAGGTGCAGATCCAGTTTCAGTCTTTTACATGTGGATATCCAGTTCTCTCATCACCATTTATTGAATAGGGAGTCTTTACCCCAAGGTATGTTCTTGTTTGGCTTATCAAAGATTAGGTGGTTGTAAGTTGTTGGTTTCATTTCCTGATTTTCTATTCGATTCCAAATGTCTATGTCTCTATTTTTGTGCCAGTACCATGCTGTCTTGACCACTATGGCTTTTAGTACAGCCTAAAATCTGGTATGGTGATGCCCCCAGCTTTATTTTTATTACTAAGAACTGCCTTAGCTATACGGGTTTTTTTCTGGTTCCATACAAAACGCAGAATCATTTTTTCTAAATCTTGAAAGTATGATGTTGGTATTTTGATAGGAATGGCATTGAATAGGTAGATTGCTTTGGGAATTATAGACATTTTAACAATGTTGATTCTTCCCATCCATGAGCATGGTGTGTTCTTCCATTTGTTAATATCCTCTGCTATTTCCTTTCTGAGGATTTCATAATTTTCTTTGTAGAGGTCCTTCACCTCCTTCATTAGTTATATTCCCAGGTATTTCATTTTCTTTGAAACTATGGTGAAAGGTGTTGTGTCCTTAATTAGCTTCTCATCTTCACTGTTATTGGTGTATACAAAGGCTACTGACTTGTGGACATTGATTTTATAACCTAAAACATTACTATATTTTTTGATGACTTCTAGGAGTCTTGTGGTTGAGTCTTTGGGATTCTCTAAGCATAAGATCATGTATCAGCAAAGAGGGAGAGTTTGACCTCCTCTGCTCCCATTTGGATTCCCTTTATTTCCTTGTCTTG
>CAUYPK010026287.1:0-27782 GCA_963574355.1 Loris lydekkerianus | reverse complement strand
TTTTCCAACCCCCCGCTGTGATCCCGGCCCCACTTTGGTCGCGGGCCTTGATTTTCCAACCCCCGGCTGTGATCGCGGGCCCGCTTTGGTCGCGGGCCTTTTTTACTCACCGAGCTGTGCAAGAGATGTTTCCCGGGTTTTGGCACCAGTTGTCGGTGTCGCTGCGCTGCCGATCAGCAGAGACGAGGACACCAACGAAGGCTTCACAAGACTTTATTGCAGGACAGCTCGGAGCACAGCATTCTTTTCGTCCCGGGTGATTCTTCTCCCCCATTTGTCCTCCCCAGCACCACTCTTATAATGTGGCACAGCCAATCACAGCACAGCACACGTGCACAGGGCATGCACAATTCCTATACAAAGCAGTGGGGCACGCTAAGGCCATGAGCGCAGCATGCAGCCTCCGGGCCAATTAGGGTTACTTCCTTAAACTTGTTTATCATTAAAGCCCTAGCGGATGTACTTCCTCTCAGTGCGATGTTGTTACTCAGGGGCGTGCCAGGCCCGGGCACGGCCCCTGACAGGTCTCCACAGCATGCAACCTAAAACTTCCTACGTGCAAAGCTCAGTTTTCAAATCTGTTCCTGTAGCTAACCTGAAACACCCATGCCAGTGCCAAATCAATTTGTACTGCTTTTCTCCTCTGCCTGTTTGTTTTGGGAACAAATTTTAGGTCACACAGGAAAAAAACAAGAGAGAGATATACTTCCTCAAAACTGTCATTGTGTATCTTGGAAAGTACCAATTATCATCCCTAGGTAGCAAATCTTATTTTATTATGCAAAGTCATCTTCTTGAGAAGCTCCATTCAGCTGCTTTGTCCTATGTGGCACACATTCTCAGAGTACACAGAGGTAAGGCACTACAATTCACAGAGATGTTGCCTGAAAAATGTGTTGGAGTAATTAAGTAATGACTTTTTTTTTTTCTAACTATGATTTTAAAAAATAGTGAAAAAAATCTTTCATGGAAGAATCATTTTCAGTGCCCGGTAGACTGCTGGAGATAAATGATAGTATTTTATATTTCAGTTCTTTCTGCAGACATAGTTTCCTTGAAATGCTTTACTTGTTTTTTTTTTTTTTTTTTTTTTTAAGTTATTAAAAAGAAACTCTAACAATACCTGCAAACGTAGATCTTGGAAAATAAATGTTTGCAAAGAAGAATAATTTCATATAGATGACTATAAAATGAATTCTATTGGAACATCATGGAAAAAACATGGAAATGAGAATACTGCAGCCATAATTCTGCTTTGGGAAAAAAAAAAAAACAAACAAAAATCTGTCAGCAAATACAGGATCAGGTACTTGAAGTAAAAAATTACTTAATTTCTGAAGTATTTCAGATCTTGTATGCACTATTCAATAACTGCTGTTCACAAATACAAATACAAACACTAGTTATTTCAGTGTTTGGAATTAGAAAAAACTCACTCAGCTTTTCTCTATATCTCTGACACAGATTCCAGGCATTTGTGATCTTGAACGAGGAAATCAATTACACATTTATTTTCACTACTCTTTTATGAAACATGGTAATTACTATAATTACATATGTGGTCAAAAAATCACAATAGTAGTATGATAAGTATGACTTTGTCATCACTAGAAATCAGAGGTAATTTTATAACACCTTATAGTTGCTGCAGATATCTCTAAATATAATTTAAGACTCCTCATCATTTTAAAATCACAGTAGTTGATTGACCCTCTGCCAGATGTCATTAAATGCATTAATAATAAGGCGCATAAGTACCAATCTTTAAAAAATTATTTTAATAAAATTGTTTTAGTGTAAATTGCATCTTATCTTCTTCATTGAAAGAACGCACATACATGCATGCATATATACACTTAAGAAAGCCTTGTAGCAAATGTCAAAATTTGGATCCAACTTTGAAGTTTCTGCCCAGATCTCACAGCCAGGACATCCCTTCTAAACTGCAAAGTCACTGAGTATATTGAGTCAAACAATCAGTTTGCTTCTTCATGGAATCAATCCCATCACTTGATGCCCTGGGAAAAGCAATGGTCTTTTTATTTAAATTGGATAATGATACCTCTTTGGCTAAGGTTTTTGGAAGAATAGAATGAGTAAGCATGCATCAATCCTCCCCCCCTACACACACACACACACACACACACACACACACACACACACACACACACACAGGGCAAGTTCTGCTTCAGGGGAAGATGCTATGAACTGTTCTCCAGTGGTAAATTTTTCTGTTCTATGAGTTTGTATGGAAAGTGCCTCTGTCTGGCAGTTCACCTACCAGCAGGAGACAGCAAACAAGAACAGCTCTCCTTGGGTTTTCTAGGATTTATACCCAGCTGCCTGACTCAGAAGAGCATGAAAGTAATTTGCAAGTGATTTGCATAAGATTTGGTATTTGTTCATAAAACTATATGGGCTGCTTTCAAGTGATTTTCAGGCTCATTTCTGGATGCCGCACTCAGTGCTATGGCTTCTTGATTTCTTACCCTGTCTTCGTTGCCCTACCACTGTAATTAGCATGAGAAACTGAATTACCAATTGAGAAAAAAGAGAATGCACAGGCCACAAGAAAATGACTCAGGGTCACAAACCAGCCCCCCCTCTGTCCCATAATACTCTACAGACCATCCACATTATATGCCAGCTAAGACACCAGGCATATTGTTTCTTGATAGTCCTCAAATCCACTCAGTATAGGTTTATTTCCTCAGGCCTCTGTACTTGGTATTTGCTTTACCTAGAATAATTTTTTCTCCAGATTTTCAAGGTCTTCAAATTAGAATTGCAGGATTTTGCACATAAAAATTCAGAGCATTCAGTTAGATTTGAATTTTAGATAAACATTGAAAAAATTTATATATATATTTATGATACATATGTATGTTTCATACAATATTTGGGACATATTTATATTAAAAGAATTATTCACTCTTTACCTGAAATTCAAATTTAAGGGGTCTTCTGTGTTTCACCTGGCAACCCTACTTCAAGTGACTTACTTTTTTTTTTCAAATGTCATCTACAATGACATATTTTTGTAGACTATTCTAGATCTAAAAAACCTTTCTTATCCCTATGTCTTCTCTACTTTTTCTTTTGAATTCACAATATTTACTACTGTCTGACATAATTTTGTGTGTAGTAGAACCTCCATAGTTCACCACCTCCCTACATTAAGGTGACCTAATTTTCGTAGACTGGACATGCACTTTACCTCCACATGTTGACCAGTTTAGCCCATTAGGTGGTCATCTTATAGAGGTTCTCCTGAATTTCTTCCTTTGGTGTAACAGAGTCACAGTGTACATAGAGGGCATGTTCAAAGGTGTAGAGTTTAATCAGGGACTGTTTACAGGGTGTGAGCAGTGTTCCAGGGAGGCCATGGAATTACACCACACTGAGGGGGCACCACCACAACTGGGTCTAAACAGCTGGAGAAGGAGTGGTAACCAGCACCCTCAGAGAGCCCTGGCTGTGAGAGAGGCCTGTCTGATAGGATCGGTGCTATGGACAGGTGGAAGCTGGGGACAAAGGGACCAGTGCAGAGAGTCAGGGTCCAGGGGGCTCAGAACGGGTAGAGAGGGCAAAGAGTAGGCTGGAAGGGTTAATGGCACATGCCTGCCACACCTGGCAGATGTCAGTCTCCCCTGCTACAGGGTAAGCTCCATGGTGGCAGCAATTTTATTCTGTTCACCACTCTTTCTCCAGTAACTGGACAGTGGTGGCCATATAGTGGGTGCTTAATAAACATTTGCTAAAGACATGATTATATCTGCCTGATATATTCAGCAGAGTCATGGATGAATATCATGAAATAGGCCAGACTAGAAAAAGCTGCTCCCACTCTTGTCTGCATTAGAGTGAGATAATCATTTAAGTAAGTAACAAAAGCAATGTTAGTTTCTAGAATTAAGTCCAGTCCATCCCTCAGAACCTAGTTGGTCAACAAGTCCACCCTCCATCTTTGTGGGAGGGTGGAACAGTTCTGAGAAGCACATGGGAGCAGTCAGATTTAGGAATCCAGAGAAGTACCTTGCATCAAGGACGCGGACAAGAGGTACTACCACCCACCCCTTGGAAATTTCCAGAACTAGACTCTAGGATGGAAGGGGTAAGGGTGAAATGGAAAAGGGAAGGGAATGTCAATGTCCCAACTAAACAGGTGTTTTGATCTCACTCATGGGATGGAAACTTTGACATCCTAATCAGAAATCTGACTACCTAAGTTGAGCTAAAAATTGGAGGTATATCTGGATATCCAGGTAGAAGTCAAGAATGGCCCTGCAGTGAGGGCATGTTAGGCTGAGCCGCAGAATTGACCTCCATCACCTCATACTTTCCCCAAGGATTGCATGGGAGCTGAGCTGCCAAGGGGATGGAAGGCACAGAAAGGGGATAACTACAATTTATTGAGCGCTTGTATTATGGCTGATGAAGCTCTGAATTCTTTGTATTCTTTTCTCATTAAATCCTTGTAACTACTCTGTGGGGTCCATACTATTATATTATTCAGTTTTATAGATGAGAAACTGAGATTCAAGTCAAAACCTTGCACAAAATCCATTGAATGACTTTCTTTATATATCTTTCTAAGGAACGAAGAGTCTTGGTTTCTAAGGAGAATTTTCTTCTAGTACTCACTTGTACCCATTTTGCTGAAATGAAGCTATTCTTTATTATGACACCAGGCTAGATAATTCTCTAGATGTATCAAGTAGTGGCAGAGCACAGCTGCATGCATTTGAGAATGACTTGAAAGATTTCTTGACACTGATTACAAGTGATGTACGGCAAAGAATAGTTTAATGGTATTGCATTAAGGAGATAATGATACTCAAAAATAGTCTGATCAATGTCAAGGAAGAAGGCTTGCTTGCTGAGAGGGGTCAGGGGTGGTCCTGACACGTGAGATCCCAGGATCTATAAATAGCAAATGGTGGTTCTTGAAACTTAAAGCCTAGAAACCACCACAAGAGTAGCTTTAAATTCAGCTCAGGAAATAACCTTCTAAATCAACCCAGATGGTTCTTGGTGTCTCAGATCACATTCTAGAAAGTTTCCATTTGACAAGCACCTCTAAGACAGAATTGCACTTGTCCACCCACCCCCATCTAAACACCTTCGTAACTTTGCCCCCTCAGAAAGAAAAAAATGAATTGAAAAGGAATTCTTTCAAAATAGAATACCTGTCCAAGGCATTGTCAGTTCAGAGCAGCCACCCATAGAGAGAACTCTGATTCTCCTAAGAAGGCTCATAAATTAGAGAAAACACAGCACTAAAAGGGACAGTATCGGTCATAATGATTATTTGCTCTTCTAGAAAACCATCCATTTAAAGTCTTTTACACTAATCAAGATAGATTGCTTTTTTAAAAGACCTCTAATTACTTTCCTGTTAATTATTTATATTCACCAAGTGTTTTGTGACTATTCGTTAGCCTTGTGAGGTGTCTCAGAGTGTTAAATATTGATCTTTAAATCTAGCAGGTGTGCACTGCAACACTGCCATGGTTTTTCATTACGAATAATGCCAAAAAGGGACAATAGCACAAGATTTTAATGTTTCTAGGGTGTCTTCCATCTAAAAAAATCGTGGTTTTAAGCATAGGTGCATGGATTTTATATTTATAAAAGATCATTTAAAATCATCCTACCATAAGTTGCTGCATGATCAGGTCTATATTATCACTGGCCAAGTTGAGTCAACTATGCGATACCTGTGTATCTCTTGCTTACACTCAAAGCAGACATCACTAATCCATATCAGAGGTGTCTGGCTGATCCTGTATCCTATTACAATCCTTCTTAATACGGTGCTACAAGCAAGTTCCTCCAATTGATTGGTTTTTATGTCCAGTACTGATTCATATTTATCATGCCATCTGCACTTAGAGCACCTTAGTGAGAACTGGCTTATTCCCTCTCAAGGCAGCCCATTCCACAATTAACTCTGACTGCAAGTACAGTTCTTTCTACACACTTTGCCACAGTACAGCAGTTAAGTGACTAGATTTCTGCCTTTTTCTATCCCTTTATGCGCCTCTTTCTTATCCACTCTGTTCTGCCTCTCCTTTACCCTGCAGCTTGACAGGGTCAAGTCAAAGCATGGTAGAAAGAAGATAAAATACAATTGCTCAGATTTCATAGGTTCTGTTTTATCTTTAAAACCTATTCAAGTCTTAAAAATAAGAAATCTCTGTTGTAGGTTTTGGTGGTGACACTGAGGATCATGTAGTCAGGAAAACAAAAGTTTTTAAAACTCTACTTAAAACTGTGATAGAAGGTCACCCTGGGGGCACCGAAAGAGCGAGAATTAGAAGGGAATTCAGAGTTGAAACTTGAGCTGAATTTTAAAAGGGCGGGAGGAATTTTTCCAGATGGAGTATAGAGGAAGCACATTCCAAGGAGAGGTCAGGGATGGCTTCCTGTGGAAGGTTTTCTACTCATTTCTTAAAGGTATAGTGCAGGGGCCGTTGACCAGAGCTTGCTGTGTTCTGGCCTGGAGTGTCTGATTCTATCCATCTCCAGTGAAGTCGGATCATTTACCTTTCAATTAACAAGTTTCCATGTGACACTGGGGGCCACACTTTCAGAACCGCTGTCTCGGCAGACTTGGGTGCACCCACCTGCTCCCGTTTACAAAAGGCTGTCTTCTTTTCCAGCTGGCTTTATTTCTAAGCAGTAAGCACAAAAAAGGGTCAGGATGAACATACTGTTGAGGTAAAACCTTGAATCTTTGTCAGTCCGCCAAGGTCAACTGTGTCAACTTGGCAAATGTTCGCTCACAAGGAGTCAAACAGGCAATTGTTAGGACCAAGGCTGCAGGGTGGAGACAGAAAGCTCAACTAGAGGAAAAATCCGTGTTTTGAGATGTACCGTCTGCCATTTTTCCTCCTTTGCTGGAGAAGTAATGAATTTCCTTTCCTTCCCCTAAACCAGTTGCTCTTTTTTTTTTTTTTTTTTTTTTTTAATGCGACCTCTCCAACAAGTATGAAACTTCTGGTAACAGATTTTGGCATTGCCTGGGTGGGCTCATTGGTTCCCAGTGGAATGGCACCTGCCCAAGAGGCAGAGAGAAGCCCTGTCAGAGCCATAGGTCTGTGCTGGAAGGAGCAGCATCTTTTCGGAGTGAGAAAGTATGGGGTGATCCCTGCAGCTGCGGGGACACGTTTTAGCTCAAGGAAACTTCAGGCTCTTTCTCCCCAAAGTAGACACAGCTCCTGCAACCTGTACAGAGTTGAGGAAAAAGAAACAGATTTGGAAAGGGTCTGTTTTTGTTTTTGTTTTGTTTTTTTTTTGCAGTTTTTGGCCGGGGCTGGGTTTGAACCCACCACCTCCAGCATATGTGTGGGTGCCCTACTCCTATGAGCCACAGGCACTGCCTTGGAAAGGGTCTGGACGCCAGGCCTTTAGTTGGATAAATTTCCTGGGGTGCAACCAGAGACCCCCCATTTCACCCTGGATGCCAGGCCTTTAGTTGGGTTATTTCCCTGGGGTACACCCAGAGACCCATTTGAGAGGCTTTCAGACCTTCCTGTTCTATGGCAGGACATTTTGTTTGAATTTATTTGGAAATATCATGTGGGGTGGGAGTCATAGGTCCAGAGGAACTAGAGAACCTGGTTTGTATTTGGAGTCCACTTGCGGTACCCAAGGGAGGGAATGGGTGCTGGCAGCAAGTAGGCCACCATGTGGGACTGGTTTACCTTCTAGCCCTGTATGGCATTTGAGACCCACAGTCTGAGGTGCCATTTGGGGTGGCAACTTGACCACTTTGGATTTCCATGGTTTGACAGGCCCTGACATTTTGTGTTGAGAATTCTCTGTATGGCCTGTGTGTGTTAATTGTTGGATCAGTTGCAAAACAGGAAATTTCCACCTAAAAGTCCTTTGGAAGAATTTTATGTGATGGTCTATTTATAGCTGTGAATCTATATGTAGGGAGGATGATTTTTATTGTAACCCAATATGAAGCTAGAGGGTGAAAAAGAGTTGCTGCTGCAAGTCACCTTGAAGGGCAACTTGAACTTACAAACTGTCATGGCAAGAGTTCTGAAGTGATCTGCAGGAACTTGGTGTGAGTGTGTGTGAGTGCATGTGTTTAGATATGATTCCTGTATGCCTATGCATTATATGTTTATACCCAACTGAGGAGGACAATTTATGTACAGTTAATATGCATTTTGCAAGAAAAATGAACATTAGAATGAGCATTACCCAAAAGGTTGCAAAAGTCTCCAAGTAGCAAAAATTTTGCGGGAGAGAAAAAAAATTTTTAGGTCTAGGACTCAGATGGTGAAGGAAGGGGCCAGAACCCCCTGAGTCCAAATATCACTCACAGGAGCCCTGGGAAAGATTGAGAGTGGGAATAAATTTGGTGCCAGGTCCATAGATGGGGTGGTCTGGGGGAAGGGTGCTTCTCTCAGTCACTAAGACCCTGGTCACTCCTGGGGTGCTGCAAGCCAGGCAACCGTGTGGCAGCTGTAGGTAGGTAACTCAGCCTCAAGCTAGAAAAACTTAAATGATACTCAGTTACATTTCAGTGGCAGGTTCAGGAGACTGGGGTGACTTTGGGGTGCTCTTGGACTGTGTTAGGAGCATTAAAAGCTCCTGCCCTGTGTGATGGGAGCTTAGCAGGGGACTTGCAAACCTGCTTTTGGACCTATCTGGGGTTCCTAGGAATGGCATCTGGGTCCCAGACTTTGACCTGATGGCAAAACTTTTATACAAGGTCCATAAAAGCACAACTTATGACTGCCCCCACTTTGGGTTTGTCTGACTCATAAATAGTATGAGAAATGAGGAATGATCCTCAGAGTGTCCGTGTACGTGCTGGGAGGTATCCCAGGCCAGTGATATACTTCTCAAAGTCACTGAACTGTATTGTGAGAGGATGACCTCTTTGCCTCAATAGATACTTATAAAGACTGTGTGTGTTCTTAATCCTGCCACCCTTTTGTGAGCCAAATGACTGTTTAAAAGTTTCAAAGACTGTGTATTCTAGCAAGATGGATCTGTCAGATCAGCCAATGACAGAGCAAGACTAGGATCCCCTTTTTCACTGACGGAGCAGCTTTATGGATAATGAGAGGCTGGACATGAGTAACAGCCACAGTGGCACTGCCACCTGGAACTTCAGCCCAAGAAGTAACTATTGATATTGACTCTGTGTTTATGCTTTTATGATTATGCATGCCAGTAATGCCTTTTGAAAGATAAGGGTCTCCTGAAGACAGGGGATAAGAATATTGTTTTCTGGAGCCTTGATAACTGAGCTAAAGCTGAAGCTTTAGCTTTAGCTGATAACTATATCAAAGCTGAAGACTTCGACTCTGCCATCTAGATGGCACAGCTAAGTGGAAGAGAGAAATTTCATTAACTTGTTCTCTTTCCTGAGGCCTTGGTTCAGCCTCTTGAAGACACACATTATGGACATGATGCTTTAGTGGATTTGGGGAGACCTTGTTTGGAAAGACCCTGAATACAATGGACTGTTTATGTACTTGCCTTAATGGATCCAGAGAAACCTCATTTAAGTAGACCTGTTTGCAACAAACTGTTTATGTGCTTGGGGCAGTCTAAGGACAGAAGGTGGCCTGCTGCACAAGGAGTCTGGCATGTGAGGTTTCAATGATTGGAAAAATTAATTTCACTCAGATGCCTGAACTTGTGCTAGTAAATACCATTTCAGGCTGTGAAGAAGCTTATTCTACCTGAATTGAGAGAGCTCCTGGATTGGGCCAGTGTCTACAATTCCAAAAGGGCTCCTACCAGGAGCTGCTGGCATGTGACAGGATATTCGTCAAGTTCCTACATATGTGCGTCAGCTCAGAACAGGAAAAGGGCTCGGAGGATGATGGGATGATAGGCATCAACAGCTCAGGAAAGGAGGCCAGGCAGCTGGGAAATGATGCATTGGTGATGGGCGTTGTGGTCAGGCAGCTACAGAGACAGCCCAACAGCTCCAGGGACCTCCGTGTTTGGCTACTCCATGATAGCATTCTTTGGGGCACCTTCGCCTCCCACTGTCTGCACCTGGACCCACTACAGGATGTTTCGTGCTCCCTCATGAACTTCATCAAGTGGACCTCAGTGGGAACCTGGTGAGCCTTTTCTCCAGGAAGATGGACATGACCGTGCAAGCCGTCAAAATATTCATAGACTCCTCTCCTTTCTACAGAGTGATAAGAGACCCTCTCTTGAATTAGAGGTAACCCAGCACATAATCAAAGCCCTACGTCTAGAATAGAAATGGCACCCATCTGGAAATTGACACCAGCAAGTGGGAGAGGAGAGTACAACTTGTCTTGCTTCTGGTAAGGGTGCCCCTCAAAAACAGGGTTAAGGTAAGTCCCTAGAAATAGTTCGTGAGAGATAGTTCCTACAACCCTCAGGTAAGTATGCTAATATAAGCATGAGTCAAAAACAGAGCAAAGAAATATGTCAAATGAGTGGGTCAGGTACTCACCATCATGTGTGGGTTTCCCTCTCTCAGGTTTCTGCCCTGGTTGAAAGCATAAAAGTGGAAATGACCCTGTGAAGTGCCCTGAGTGACTCACAGCTTGCAAAATTTGTCATGGCCCATCTCATAAAAATAAAGAGGTGACCCGTGAAAGAAGAGAACCCAAGCCCTGAGTAGAGGGGCCAGTCTTTAGACAAACTAAAGCAACTATTTAAGGAAAAGCAAGAAATGAAAATGTTTATATATTTGCTAACTTTTCTTTGATTATTTGTTCTGTCCATAGGATGGAGTGACAATCCTTAGTGAGAAATTTTGCAAGTTACTGTCTTTTCTGTTAATCTATCTTGCTGATCCTAAACATTGTTTGGTGCTGTATATGATTTCTGAGTTTGCAGAAGCCAGTCTCTCAGATCACCTGTGGGGTGCAACCACTGGCTCTGTGCTCAGTGGCCCCCTGCTTCCTTCCAGCCCAGCCCTGCGCCACTGTGTACAAGATAATAGTCTCGCCTTGTCAGTCCTCACTGGCACAGTTGTTGTTTTTGACCATTTAACCTATATACTCCCAACGTGTTACAATGACATGTACACATAGGTGTAAACCTTCCACCTGAAACAGCCCTGTAATTCAGTGGGAAACACTGGAGATGACATCACCCTCCTCCTGGGATACGGGAGGGTAAAGCAAGAGTGGGAAGTCTGGAACAGAGGACAGGCCTGACGGTTTCTGTCTCTTTAAAACTTCCCCCACTCTTTTTGGAAACTGAAATCTTCATCTCTGCCTCATAGGGATTGTGAGGGAGCAGGGTGTGCTTTTAGTTATTTGCACTACAGAAGATGGCCTGGCTGGAAGAGGTCACAGTTTTGTCTTAGGCAGAAATGGGATGTTAAGAATCATTAGCTGTAGTTGAATGACAATAGGTCGTCCCCCTTCAAAGCTCTGTGTTCCTGCTTATGTTCAAGAAAAATCAGCATTTTGAGAAGTACAGTCTGCCATTTTTCCTTCTTTGCTGGCAGAGTAATAAATTTCCCTTTTCTTCTTCTATAAAAAAGAAAGACAGAAAGTACATGAGAGCAGTGCCAGGA
The DNA here is from genome assembly GCA_963574355.1 of Loris lydekkerianus. Classification (NCBI taxonomy): domain Eukaryota; kingdom Metazoa; phylum Chordata; class Mammalia; order Primates; family Lorisidae; genus Loris; species Loris lydekkerianus. Next base: position 16,234 of record CAUYPK010026287.1, on the reverse strand, counting down.
CAGAGAGGGAGGAACCTCCCTTCCAAAGCTCTGCCGTAGGGTCCAGGGCCCCTCTCAGAGTCACTGGGATGCAGGGCTCCCTGTCTGCGAGAGCTTGAACCAGAGTGCCCCCCCCCCAATTAGAAGGGGTCATTACCATTGCCCAGTAAATTGATCGGGGTGTCTCCTTTTCTCCTTTCATCTAAGGACAGCACTTCTTTTAAATAGCTGTGAAACCCCAAATTCTCTCATGTTCTTTTCTCCATCTCCCTGGCCACCTCCCTGCTTCCAATTCTCACTGTATGTGTCTTTTAATGAGATTGCAGAGTGAATGATCCTAATATTTTTATTCTATGAATTATTGTTTTGCCAGCACTAATGCGATGAAAAATACTTTTCTTTGAATTAATACCACTTTGTGCGTCCATGTGGTGTTTAATTCATCAGCAATGTGCCCAGCCTTGTGAGCCATCTATAGCTGCAGCTCTGCTGGGCCAGCTTCACTTTGAGCCTCCTGGTCTGCAAACAGGCCTAGAATCTCAATGTGCTCAATGTGCACGCCTTTCCTTCTCCCTACACTGTCCTTACTTTAGAAACTACAGGACACTGATGAGGAAGATGATTTCAAATCTATCACAGACAAGGAGATTAAAGGGAAGAAAACGAGAGACAGGAGGGAAGGATGCAGACAGTTGAAGTAGCTGCCCTTTATATTTGGTTAAATTTGCTTTGGGGACACTTCATAAAAACGCTTGTGGCAAGTTCCTAATAGATTATCTTTGCAATGCTTTGTTTATGCTTTACTTTTCCTGAGAGGGAACTTTTGGAGACATATTAATTCCTCTGACCAGGGGTGCTTGAGAAATCACTTTCCTTCTCATTGCTGGTTTGGAGTTGGTGATTGCTGTCCTTTGCATCCAGGTGGCATTTGTCCCTGCTGCAGTTCCAGGAGGACCCCAAACCAGGCTGGGGTCCAACAAGGGAGCTGGCATTAAAGAAAGAAGACTTCACACCAACTTAATGCATAAAAACTGAGAAGCCTGGAGCTGATGTGAGCAAGTGCTGTCAGAAACCCTCCTTTCCTCTCTGAGAGTGCCCACAATTTAATCAGAAGAATCATATACAAGCCAAGAGGGCAAACCACTAGAAGGGGATTGAACAGAAGAGAAAACATTCTTAAAATTGTGCAGAAACATTATCTACGTGCTATGTTTTCTTTTTTTTGTTTTTTTGTTTTTTTTTTAAGAAACAGTTGATTTAGTTTATGCCTCAGCAGATCATATTTGTTTCTGGTCCCAGTGCACGTTTGTCTCTCTTTATAGTGATTTTTGTACTTTTCAATAACTTATTCCAGTCCAAATGAGTCTTAGAATATCCCAGCATTTATCAATGACAAGACTGTATTGTTACTTGGTGACTCCACCAGCCCTTCTTCCCCTTTCCCAAGTATTGAAGCAACATTAGGTATATATTTTTCTTTAAAATTAAAGGGCAATTTCCCTGGTTTTGCACTCAGAATTTTAACTGTCCCTTAAGTGAGCTGAGGACTCTCTGGGGGGTGTTTCAAACCCCCAGTTAAGACATGCTAATCAGTGTGTTTTCCTTTCTAAAGCTCTCCTTTTTATCACTTTTGGCTGGCTAATTACAAATGAGCCCTAAATGCATTAGAAGCCAAGAAAATTAGAAGAGACCAAAGACACAAGTGAACCCTGACAAGAAGCCTCTATGTTCTCACTTCTAGTCACTGGCCCTTTGTGGTCGGGGACAGCTGTTGCAGAGAAGAAAACAGGACATCTTGAGCCTCAGGGGAAATGCCAGTGGGACTACATTAATCATTTTGCTTAAAATCCAAGCAGCTTATCTTTTCTGAAGGTTCTCCTGGAAAATAAGAAGCATACTTAATATTGCACATTCTGCTTTGTAAGTGCCTTTGTCTAGTGTCATTTGCATTTATGCATTTTCTTTCTCTTCCCTTCAGCAACCTTCCTATCATGCAAACCCAGTGCATGTTTGGCTTAGTCAGTTCCTCTTTGGGTGTAAAAGTCTTGGCATTTCTGTCTCAGTTTTGGCCATAGGAAAGAGCATTTTCAATAATGCCACTGAAATGCTGCTTTCTCTACTCCAGCACTTTATCTGGCAAAAGGATTTGCTGGGACTAGACCCAAAGAAAATGGAAAAAGAAAATGGGAAATGGCTCTGGGAGGCAAAGTGCCAGCTCCTCCACTCTTGTGATTCTGCTTTCATCACTTCTCTTTCCAATTCTCTAATCCTTCTCCCTAGAGCATCTTTGCATTTCTCATGAGAAGAGCTAGTCTCCCTATGCCAAGACATTGAAACTTCCTTTGACCATACTTTCTTCCCATGTCAAATATCTGGAAATGTGACAATCCTCATGGCAGGGAAAAGCCATCATTTCAGTATTCCATCCAGTGAGATGGCCACTGGCGATCAGGACCCTTGCAGATACTGGACTCCCCAGGGTCATGTGTAAACTTAGGTCAGGTCACATTTACGTCTCATTTACACTTCACCCGGTCTTCACTGTGTGCCTTTCCCATGTCTTACCCCCACTTCCTTTATCTCAATTTCTGCTCAGACCTGCTTCTGCTCTCTGGCTGTTTTTGATTGCTTGTCATGGGCAGCGCTAAATAAAAAGCAGGGGGTGGAGGTGAACTGTTGTGCTAGGAGTGGAAATTTCTAATTTTCCTGAGGAAGACTAGGTTCTCCTTCTAGTGTGGATGGACTGAGAACCTTCTACTATGCGTTTTCTTCCTTTTGTCTTTGGGCTTCAGGGAACAGCTCAAAATTCTACAGTAGGAAGCTTGACCTGCTTCTTACCCCATTTTCTCCCACCTATCTGCCTGCTTTCTCAGCACCTCACTAACTACTGATGCTCCAGTGTGGAATGGTAAAGTCTGGGGAAAATAAATGTGACTTCTGCGCCTTAGGTAAAATGAACGGGGTGCTGTGAGTTAACAGTTGTAAAAACTTTGAATTTGTGCTTTCAATCCTAACCAAAAAAAAAAAAGCTATGAAAAGTAAGATTAGTACCTTTAGACAAGCTGACTCCAGACATCATAAAATGATCCTTCTTCTTTTCATGCCTGAAATCCCACCATTTAGAAATCTATTTGGGTCAGAAGGAGATCAGGCCTCTGGGTGTGACACATGGACTGCGAGGGCCCCTGCTATGGAACTCTCACTGGGATATTCCCTGGAGCTCAAAAACAAAAGGAAGGAAATATGATGGAGGGTTCTCATCCCATCTACACAACTTAGGATTTCCCAGGAAAATTAGACTCTAAGGCAGTGACTCTCTACGATGGTATGGAGACTTTGGATCACCTAGAGATAATTCATTCAGGGTGTGGGAGAAGATCCACATTGTGGGGGAATGAAACACAGAAGAGGAACTCCAAAGCAGAGTGAGCATAGGAATGCAAAGTGAGTTGGCCAGACACCAGAAGGAAGCAGCTTCTATTTTCTACAGTGATCAGGGATTATAGGTGTCTGAAGATTAATGGCAGGAGGTCTAGAGAGTCCATATGGAGCCCTGGTGCTCACTTGGGAACATTCACAACTGACTCAGGGTCCGATTGATGTACATGGAATAGAGCTTGGGCAAGGTGGGCTCTACCCTACCAATAATGGACAGCGTACTAGTGAGCTAGGTGACAGTAGTACTTAGGGACCTTCTGTAGACTTCACTTTGTAAAATGAGACCCTAAGAATTTAAGAGGACTTTAAGTTTGATCATACTCACACAAACTGGGTTAATCACGTCTCCTACGCTTGTATTTATTGCTAGTATTAAGTATGATCTAGGGTTACATTAGCAATTTTTTGTAGTTAATTATTTTGTTAATTCATGTTGAACTGACAGTGTGCTAATATTTCTACCATTTATCTCATATGAAGCAGTGAGTTATGTCATGGGTTGATAGTTTAGACGCTGGAACCAGAATGCCTGGTTTGAATTTTTGGGTCACCTGCTGCTTTTCATTTTGTCATTAGTAAACTGAAGAGTAGTGACCCTAGAACTTCCCATATAGATTGTGAAGGTAAATTATCCAGGGAAATCCCTCAGCACAGCACCTCACACACGACAAGGGTCTACATAAACTTTCTTCTCGAACTAGTCTATTGATTCGGGCTTATAACATTAGGCTCACTGATCAAGCACAGAGATTTATAAACACTTAAGGATATTCATTAATTTTTATAGAATATTGAATATCCCTGCCACTTTCATGTAAATAACACAGTTGAAGTGTATTCTTTTGACTTTTTCTCTGCAGTTTTTCTATCTTAAATGTACAGTGTGAGAGTGTATCGTGGGTGTGGGTAATGAACATTACCAATGGCTAAAAGCGCAAAGAAATTCAGACAAAAAACCCAAGCCATTCATTTCTTGAACACGAACAACTTGTTTTTGTATAAAATGTTACTCTTCAAGAACCCAGGCAATCTGTGATTCATACCTCACTTAGGTTACAAGAAAGACAACTACTTTTAATTCCTTGTTGATATGTAGACATGCTACAAACCCAAAGAAAAATGAGATTCGGTAGTATTTATATTCCTGCTCTTAAGGTTGATATCCAAATGTTGATATGTAGGTGGCTTCAGTGTCAACCTGATAAACTGTCTTTCCAGTTTTTTTTTTTTTTTAATACCAAGATAGTTTGATGCATTCCTAAACCTTCCCATTTAACAAATCCCTACGTGCCCTTTAAGATCCAGGTGAAATGTTACTTTCAAGTAACACTTTCAATTAATTGTTTTTCCTTAGTGCCTTTCCTTATATATTAGGCGCATACTGACTTCAGGGTTAATCACATTATATTGCTATTTTTGAATATCTTGCTCCTAAAATTGTGACTAATCTTGGAATCATTTCTTATCAACCTCTGTCTGCCCAGTGTCTAGAATATTGTAGGGCTTACCTAATTCTTGTTGAGGATACAGAGGAAGGAAAAATCTTACCATGAATTGCTTTGGCCCTGTGAGGCACACTGCATCCAACCAGCACACCTTGTATGAAATAGTACGACATTCCTTAATTCCCACTGTATTTTTCAATATAAAAGATAGAAAGAAAGATGAACAGAAAAGCTAAGGCAGAGAGGATTTTGAAGAGAAGGAAAATGAAGACCATCTATTATATAATTTTGCCAGGATAAGATGGCTTTTAAAGGGTTCTGTGATGGGTAGGAAGTGGGAACTCATTAATGACTACACAGTTTTAGATGGAAACACTTAAAACTCTTATGGTTATGCAAGTACCTGAAAGGGGAACAAATAACTAATATTGAGAAACTGACAACACAGGGATGAGCACTTAATAAATAAGAAATTGAAATTCATGATTTATACCTTTTTTATTTTTTGGCCAAGGAAGTTAACAACGGGAATGAAGATTAATGGAAAATCCATCTTCAACATCTCATTCAAATAAATAATAAGAAAATCGGTTGATTTAAAGACATGAGAAAATCAACTGTCATTTCAAAATCTTTTCTGCATATTTATCGAGAGAGAAATAGATTAGTTCTTAATTTCAGCCATAAAATGAAATTAATCAAATCCCAAGCCTGCTGTCATTTCTACCCTTTTTACTCTTGGTGATGGTTAAAATTTAAAATGAGCTCTGTTAAATAAAATGAACAAAATTTAAATATTGCAGTTTTCCCATTATACTTACTTTGACTGCTTGAATAAACAAACAGCATGGGTTGATATTTGCATGTCTGAATAGCATTAATAATTATGAAGATGGAATAGATCAGCAAATGGTTAGGTAGGCAGATAAATCCTAAGTCAATAGAACCTAAGGTGGCTTTTGTGCTGAATTCGTAGTATTCTTTATGATCTCAGGAAGCTGCTTCTCTGTAGAATAGCCACCTCCAATTCTTATATACAAGACGTCTTACCACAACTGCAGGATGATAACACACACCTGCAATAGAGTCAAACATCACTTTAAGGAAAACTCAAATGTAAAAATCTAGTATTTAGAGATATTATTACTTAAACTTGTGTTGAAGCAAATGGATGATTTTTCCACTCTAAAACAATTTGACAGTGTGTATTTATATAGTGAATACTGAAGTACATATAAAGCGCGGTTTGATTTGACACAAGAAATCACATACAATGTCTCAGGAACACATTTATTGCACAAAAGCTATATTTCTGCATTCAGGATGTGAGGCATAAAGATGTAATTATCAAAAACTCAGAACCAACTGGCAGTGTGATGCTTGATGTGAGGCAAAAATAATTGTGCAGTCCCTTCATTTAAGGGCCTGAAGAGTGTGGAAAGGTAGGTGAGGCCTGTGTGACAATTGAAAAATAAATGAGTGCAAATATAGTCATTCAAATTGCTGCTGCTCACATGCGTTGTGCCTCTCTCACACCTGGGGGATGCATTTTCTTATTTGTGTTGGCTCATCAACAACCACACGTTCCCTGTCAGTCCTGAAGGATGGCCTGGGGTCAGGTGGTGGCAGTTGGCCTGGGACGCCTATGGAAGGTGGGTAGGCTAAGGACATTATACATTTATCCTGTCACATTCTGAGAGAGGTCTCACTATCTCCATCTTACATGAAAAGGTCTGAATATCAGTAATTTACATAAAAACCATACAGATTGGCATGTGGGAAGGGTTTTTATCACTGAATGCCACCACTTTTCCAGTCTGTGTAGCATTAAATCCTATGTTCTGAGCTAGTGAATGATACCGTATGACATCAGGTGGCTGCACTCTGCTCCCCTCCCTGTCACTTCCTGTTCCACCTCATTAGGAATAAGCTAAATATATAGATAGTGCTGAGCTCCAGACGAGAGCCACTTTGGCTGCTTCCCTCAAGAATTCTGGAATTTCACAGAGGAACACTGAGGGTTCGTTTTCATCATGGTGTGAGACCTTGTGGAAGACAGAGCCTGGCCATGCTGGTTCTGCCCGTCTGTGTGGCAAGAAAAGAGACTTTCTTCCCTTTTTCCTGCTGCTGGGTCCCCTCAACCCTGGGGAGATGATGGAGAGGTTGTGGTTAAACTGAGCTGACAAGGCTATGGAGATGGAGGATTCAAGAACACAGGAGGTCAGTGCATTGGGTGGAATTTCCTTGTGGGCACTGACATCACTCTATCTAGCGCAGCACTTGGCATGAAGAGAAAGACTGCAGGTGCAGGGCTCCATTTTTAGGGAATGGGAGGTGATAAAAAGCCCCCATGAAAGGGGACACAGGAGATACAGAATTGCACGGTGTCAAAGGACTGCCACCTTTTCCTCAAGATAAAGCTGATTGGTGTTACTTTATGTAACCAGTATTTGCTGTGTAATAAAGACTCATTATGTAGAGAAATCCCAAGCATTGTCCTAGAAAATACCATAAGGGAAGGTGGAGGAAGAACACGCTTTGCCTAAGAGACTGGGAGAAATGTGTGTCCTCTAGAGAGATCAGAGGAAGAAAGGAACACAGGGAGGAATTTGGGGGGCAGGGAAACTGGCATCATGTGGGGTGGAAGGCAAGTGATCAGCAGACAATTTGGCAGACAGGCTTCTGTCTTAGGGCAAAGACAAGGCAAGGAGGGATATGTGACTTGAGACCTTGATTTACTTGGAAACAGGGCTACAAACACTATGATCACCAGTCCCTAAGTGGAAGGGAAGTTCTCAGACTTCTCTGGAGTTAGTTGTGGCCAAAGAGTATTAACCTTGGAGAGGGTCCAGTCTTGTTAATCAGGAGTTTTTAATCTGGAATGAGTCAGATGTCTTATTTTGCGCTCTATTCTCTCTACATGGATGTAACTCTGACAGTTACGGAGATTGGATTCCTAAGGCCTCTGGACACAGGGGTGCAAACCAAAGACTTATCTGGTGATAAGAGACCCGTGATTCTCCTCTCGGCCTGGTGAGGCTGGTCAAAGAAGAGCTGATGCTGTCACATCCACAGAGTCTCACATTTCCATGGGAAAAAGAGGGGTGATCTTTAAAATATTCTCTGTAAGAGTTTTCTTCGTTAAACTTTACAAGTTATAAAAAAAAAAAATCTTACTTTTACCTAAAAAGCAAGTACTATCAAAAAACTCTACCTATCAAAAGGGGCTTGGCAAGGATATTTTTGATAGATGAGATGGAATGTTGAAAAGATTCTGATGTTCTTAAAATATTGATACACTACCCTGTAGTCACCCCTAGAGGTCTAATAGAGAAAGACTACTATTGGGGTACAGAGCACTGTTAGTAAAAGTTCCTAATTCTGCCAGGAAAAGTAGCTGCCTAAGATCGCAAAAGTATCTTTTGTCTTCTTTCAGCTAAGCAAAGTGGCTGTGCAGCCTCTCAGAGTTTCCAGAGAGCCTCTGTAAGTGCCTTACACAAGTGTGTTTCCAGGCGTGAACAATGGGGGTAGGGAAGGACACCACTGCTTCTAGCTGTCAAAAGCAAAGGAGTGGCAGGAAGAAGGGTTTAACCCCACAAATCCTATTTGGTTATGTCAAATTCTTGAAGAAAGTCTAAAGGAAATATGCCTCTTTAGTCTCCTGATTTACAGAGATGGGATTCGTTACACTTTTAAAATTTTTAACCAAGATGTGGTGTGGCTGAATTTAGCGTGAGAGTGTTGTCTAACTCATGTCTCCAGTGGAGGCAGTAAAGCTGTTTTCTTTTTGAAGAAAGGAGTTAAATAAATACTAGATGCTTATTAACTGTTTGGCAGCACAAGCTCTATAAGCTCTGTGTCTCATATCTCCCGAGCTTCCTTTCATTAACTGACTCATATGCCTTCTAGTAACTTCCAGAACCTCCAGGGGCACACACTAAGATTTTACTTAAACCCCTCCTCCCAAAACAAACAAACAAAAAAACCCATAGGCACATTCACACACATATATACACACTGCCCTTTGCTACTTACAGCATAAATATCTGAGAATAGGATACACTTATAAAGTGGGCATATTTTATATTCAAAATCTTGAATTACATGGCCATGAAAGAACTAGAAGGGCTGGGCGTCTCGATCAGGGTTTATTTTATTATAAGAAAGAAAGACCAATTTAAGTAACAGTAAAGCAAGAGGGTAACAGCAGTGGTAGCTGCTAGTATCTATAGCATCCCCGTGACAGCAGTGCCTGCCATGTGCATTCATTTCATCCTTACAACAATCCCACAAGGCAGGTGCTGTTATACCCATTTTACAGATGAAGCAGTTAAGGCACATTCAGGTTAATAACCTGACCAAGCTCACACAGCTGGCCAGTAGGGTGAATCTAGGTGGTCCAAGGGTCTCGAATCTCATAGGAATTAAAAGATGTGAAAAGAGCTGTAATCAAGATCCATGATCACTGAGTGGGACAAAGGCTATTACTTTCTTCATTCTACATGGATTTTACTGCTTATCCTTTTGCCATGGCATTTGAGAACACTTGCCCCAACTCCCAAGACCACAGGAGTCTTTTACAATTTTGTTCTGGGTAGAATGATCTTCCCCTAAAATTTATGTCCACTTGTACCTGTGAATGTGACCTTATTTTTGAACAGGGTCTTTGAAGATGTAATTGAGTTAAAATGAGGTCACATTGGATTAGAGTAGGCCCAAACCCAGTGCCTGGTGTCTTATGAGAAGAGGTAAATTAGGACAAGGACCTGCAGAGGGAAGATGTATGTAAAGGTGGAGACAGAGATCTGAGCAACACTACCACAAGATAAGGAAGAGAAAAAACCACCAGGGACCAGCAAAAGCTACAAAAGTCAAGGAAGGATCGTTTTTAGGGTCTTTGGTGGGAACATCACCCCTGCTGATGTCTTGATTTTGGACTTTCAGCCTTGATATCCATGAGAGAATAACTTTCTGTAATTAGTGTTGAGCCAATTACTTTGTGGGATTTTACTGCAGCAGCCTCAGAAACTAACCCACGTGCTAACAATCTGACTCAGGTTAGAAAACAGAGATTACCTATGGTTGGCTAATTATTGCTCCCCCAAATATGTCCATGTCCTAGTCCCCAGAATCTATGAATATTACCTTATTTGTAGATAGGATCTTTGCAGATCTAATTAAATTAAAATCCCTAGATTGGGAGATTATCCTGGATTATAGAGGCAGTTCATAAGTGCTATTATAAATGTCTTTATAAGAGAGAGGCAGAAGGATGTGGAAACAACCTCAATGCCCATCAACTCATGAATGGATTAGCAAATAGTGGTACACGCAGCACACCATGGAATACTATTCAGCCATAAAAGATGGTGACTTCCCATCTTTTGTAATCTCCCGGATGGAGTTGAAATACATTCTTCTTAGTAAAGTACCTATATACTTGAGTATAAGCCAGGTTTTTGTGCCGAAAATTTGTGCCGAAAAACCCGAACTCGGCTTATACTCGGGTCATACAGGTTATTTGATTCGGTGCACTTAGCTTAACAGGTAATCCAGCTAAATCACAAAGGTTAAAATCCTTCAAAACTGGATTCCTCCTCCTCATCATATGTCCAAACAGAGCTTCAGCTGTATCTGATGTGAGGGTATCAGCATTTAACCTACTGATTCCTCAATTATTGTAATTGTTTTGGGTATATATTTTTATTTTTGAAATTTACCAGAGGCTGCTGCATTTTCCACCTCTGCTTATACTCGAGTCACTAAGTTTTCCCAGTTTTAGGGTAAACTTAAGGGGGTCGGCTTATACTCGGGTTGGCTTATACTCGAGTATATACGGTATCACAAGAATGGAAAAGCAAACATTCAATGGACTCAATACTTACATGAAGCCAGCAGACAATCCAATGCATGCCCACATGGGAGAAAAACTCAGTTCAATTCAAGTTGGGGGGAGGGGTACAAAGGAGGTGAGGAGATTGGGGTGCTCTCACCAAGTGGGTATGGGTAGGGAATTGGCACACTTTGTGGGTGTGGGACATAACCACAAGATGAATTCTACTTAACAAAATCAAATTGTTGACCTGGTTGCTTGTACTCTCACATTAACCTGAAATAAATTTACTTAATAAATAAAGAAAAAAGAGAGAGGCAGAGAGAGATTTGGCACAATCACAGAGGAGAAAGTGATGTGAAGACAGAGGCAGAGAAGCCCAGGGATGCTGAAAGTTGCAGAAACTGGAAGAGGCAAGGAGTTGATTCTCTTTTAGGACCTGGCGAGGATGCACAGCCTTCCCAATACCTTGATTTAGGACTCCTGGCCTCCAGAACTATAAATTAATAATCTTTCTTTAAGTCACCAAGTTTGTAGTCATTTGTCACAGTCGCCAAAAAATACTAATCCGCAGCTCCAGGTGTTTCAAACAGAAAAGTATTCAATACAAAGAATAGGCATTAACCAAATCCTCAAAAGAAGTTTATGTGCGGATATGAGAAGCAGTCCCAGGTCTGGATGCCGCAGGAGCTGTGTCACTCCTCAGTACTGGAGCTGGTGATTAGACTGCAGCACACGGAGTCTGACCACAGCAGCGTTAGCTCCCACCATTATAAAGGAGGAGGGACAATTAAAAGGGATGTACAGGGAAATGGGGTATCAGAGTAGGAGAAAAATAGATGGAGAATGCAGCAAACAATATCCAGCACCAAACAATATTTGGACTATTTAGCCGTTCTAAATATTCTCTGTCCAGTAGTTACAGGCATGACATTTGGACTGGGCACCAGTCCTAAGCAAATGATACATACAGTAATGTTGTGTACCAGCTAAGCACCAGCTCTCTTAACACAAAAGAGACATGAGATTTTTTTTTTTTTTTTTGGTTTATTTTGAGCAAAGCCGTACAACTTTTGGATTAGCTGCTAGGGTGACCTCTCCCCTGGTTAGATGGCCACCTTTATGCTGGTGAAGTAGGCAGTAAATAGTTAGCAGAGTCCATCTTTGTGAGAAATTCTCCTAAAAAGATGGTATATATGGTGCAAGTTTCTCAAACATATACCATCTTACATTAGTTCTAAAATGCTGTCACTTTTAAGACATATCATTACTTTATGCACCACTGAGAAAGAAAATAAATGCTGGCAATTTAACTACGACATGATATTTGTTATAATATACATTTCGGGCTGAGAAATGCTAAAGTGTAGCAAGGTGCATGTCATAGAATCTGTTTACTGTGGCATCTCAAAGGGAATGTGGAATGATCCATCTCAAGACACACTGTTTGTGGGCACATTTTTGCCAGACCTTTTGGCAACGGAAGAATCAAATAAAACATAAAATTATTCCATTTCTATTTTAAATTCTAAAAGAAAATAGATTATAATGAAAGAGCTTACTGTAGAAAATGCAGAAAAGTTCAAAGAGGCAATCAAAACCTTACATATGGGCATGGGGGCCCCATGGAAACTCCTGTTAATGAAAGCAAGTGGCAAGGAAATGCATATAATTCTCAGCAAACTCACTTCCTCTCCACATCTCAAAAAGAAATGGAAAAAAAAAAATGTTATATAAGTGAGGAATGTTGCATTTGGTTTTGCTTAATAAATTCCTCTTGACTCCTATGGTACTCTATAATGTAGGTCATTCCTCAGGTTATTTTCATTTTAATGAATTGCTAGGTTTATAACACATTTACAGTATACACAACTAAATGGAATTTGACTGCCCTGCCTTTCTGAAAACAGTCTCCAAGGTGGCGTAGGCACTTTTTGCTAGAATTATTTCTACATACTACATAATTTCTCTTATCTCTGCCTAGCCATGCTAGAGTTTTCAAAAAGTAATCTATTAGTGAAATAATGTGGAAAAATTCTGATTCAAGGCCTATTGCACAGGATGTGCTCAGAAAATGCTAGTTAGTGTTCACATTATTAACACAAATGTAAGATTTAAATTTAGTAGTACTTCTGCAAATGGGTGATACAGAAATAAATAAGGCAGACCTAACTTGACTTGCATTTATTATCTGTAGAAACTTGTACAAGTAACTACAATTTTATAAGCCTCAGCTTCCTTTGACTTAACAAAGGATACTATTTTTTTTTCTAAATCTCAAATAGTTCTATTAACTGAATGAATATAGGAAAATACCTAGAACAGTACTTAGCACAGTTGGCACTCAAACATCTCACTCTTTCCTTTCCTTATTTATCCATTTTATCCTCTTTGGCAGAGAGGTACTTATTAAGGTACCTATTTTATAGCAAATGGAATAACTTGTTTCTAAGTACCGTAAGGGTTCAAACTTGATCATTTCTATATATACAATAAAAAGTATAATGGCCAGGACAGAATAGAGTAAATGAAGGAAGGAAGGAATGACTTACACGCTTGTTAGCTTTTATTCCAAGGCCGTATCATAAAAATAGACAGATGAAGAAGATAGTCACAGTGATAGGCACAGGTATACTAATTATATCCTGGTTCATGGCAAATTACCCCCAAACGTAAGGGTTTCAACAACAAACATTGGTTATTGTACAGTTTCTATAGGTCAGTTTCTATAGGTCAAGCTGTTGACCAGGCTATGGCCCCATCAGGAGGTTCCACGTGGCAGGGAGTGTCCAATTGTGAGCTCACTCTAGTGCCTGTTGGAGACCTTAGTCCCTTGCTGTGGGAAACTGTGTAAGACTGCCTCCTGCATGGCAGCCGACTCTCACCAGGCACGTGATCCAAGAGTGGGTACAAACAAACTCAGGGACTTAAAAACCAGAGAAATTTATTTTTTCACAGTTATGGATACTGGAACTCTAAAATGAAGTTGCTGGCAGGCCAAGTTCCCTCTGATGTTTCTAGAAAGGAATCCTTTTCTTCTTCTAGCTTCTGTTGGTTGCTGGCAATGCTTGGCACTCCTTGGCTCCAATCTCTGCCTCCATCTTTACATGGCATTTCTCCACATCCAAATTTTCTCTACTTATAAGGACACTCTGGTCATTGGATTAGACCCATCCTCCTTCAGGATGACCTCATCTTGATTCCATCTACAAAGACCCTATTTCTAAATAATTACACACTCACAGTTTCCAGGGCTTAGGACTCCAATATATGTTTTCTGGGGGGACATAGTTCATCCCATAACAGGGAATAAGAAGGACTATTTGATGCACAAAATCTTAAGCCCTTTCTGAAATTACCTGAGGGTATTCACCTTTGGAAAGAACTTCCTTGGTAATGAATGTTATTCCTTTTTCTTTGTGAGTTTACCTCCTGTAAAGGAGGCCAATGGAAAAAGCAAAGGTGGCATCAATAAATACTGCGATGGATTTGACTAGAAGCAAAATTTATGGTGCTGGGATGCTTTTCCTAGTCTATCAGTTGTGACACACTAAAAACAGACTCCCAGGTTTCTCCTACTTAATTTGGGTCTGCAGAGCTCAACTAACCAGTTGCTGACACACTCTTTATCAATTCTTATTTGACTATCAAATAATATAGACATTCATAGATCTTCATATTAAGAGAAAGAAACAAAACAATAATTATGCTCATGAGAAAATGTAGTCATTTTTTAAAAAAGGGAATATTCTAAAGACTCAGAGTAAATAATTTGCTCTGAAACAGATTTACTCTTAAAAAAAAAAAAAAAAAAAGAAGAAAATTTAAACGATTGATGCTTAGTCCTCCCACCAAGGAAACTGAAAAAACTTTAATTTTGAGGGGGAAAAAAATCTGAGATCAGAGAAGTTTAGGTGAAAGAAAACTATATAAATTCTTCGCTAAAAGTGTGACACAATTTCTTCTTCTATGACAAATTTCGAGAATTTTTGTATATAAAGGAATTTAAGGAAAAAGAGAAAGAGAAAAAATGGGAGAAAATCTGAGACACACAGATCCTGAGAATACAGTTTAAAATTTTATAGAACTGTCAAATTAACAGGAAAAATCTTTTTCCTGTAATGTGCAGAGTACAAGGGCTCACCAAGCACCAATTTAAATAAATGAAATGCTAAAAGTTTTAGACCTGAGAATTTTTTTAATTTTAAGGTAAAGGGAAATTAAAAATTCTTGATTATGCAACTATGATTGAATAGGCTGGCCTTAGATTCACTTCCTCTGGCACTGTAAAGTGCACATACCATTTTGAATTGCTCTACTTATTCCAGTGCACCACTGACATGTTGTTATTCATGTGAAAATAAAATGGAAAAATAGTATTTTCTTTTGAAGGATGCATAAAGCATACCATCAAAGAATGTGTCCTAGAAAAAATGTACACTTTGGTCAACTGAAGTAATTATCAACTGATTAAAAATGGGGAAATATGGTAGGAAAACCAGTTATGCAATTAGTAAATTATAAATAAATATTTGAAATATTTTCTGTTAGAAAACTACAAATACAGGGTGGTGCCTGTGGCTCAGTGAGTAGGGCGCCCGCCCCATATACCGAGGGTGGCGGGTTCAAACCCAACCTTGGCCGAACTGCAACCAAAAAACAGCCAGGCATTGTGGCGTGTGCCTGTAGTCCCAGCTGCTCGGGAGGCTGAGGCAGAAGAATCGCAGAAGCCCAAGAGCTGGAGGTTGCTGTGGGTCCTGTGACTTCACAGCACTCCACCAAGGGTGGTAAAGTGAGACTCTGTCTCTAAAAAAAAAAAAAAAAAAAGAATTCAACGAATTCAAAGACCAAATGACCAAAGATTTTGACACCTTGAGACAAGAAGTTGCAGCCCTCAAAGACCTGAGAAACACAGTAGAATCCCTCAGTAACAGAATGGAACAAGCAGAAGAAAGGATTTCTGACATCGAAGACAAAGCTTTCAAACACTCCCAAACTCTCAAAGAGGAAGAGAAATGGAGGGCAAAAACAGATCACTCTCAGAGAGCTCTGGGATAATTAGAAGAAAACCAATATTCGTCTTATACGGATCCCTGAAAGTGATAAAGTGGCTTCACAAGGCACAGAGTCTCTTCTCCATGAGATTATGAAAGAAAACTTTCCAGACATGCCAAGAGATTCTGAAATTCAGATAGCAGACAGTTTCAGAATTCCAGCACAACTCAACCTAATAAGACATCATAATCAATTTTGCTAAAGTTAATATCAAGGAGAAAATTCTGAAAGCAGCCAGATGAAAGAAAACCATCACCTACAAGGGCAAGAATATTAGAATAACTGCAGATCTCTCTGTTGAAACCTTTCAAGCTAGAAGAGGATGGTCATCGACTTTTAATCTCTTAAAACAAAATAACTTTCAACCCAGGATTCTGTACCCAGCTAAACTGAGTTTCATTTATGATGGAGAAATTAAATACTTCAATGACATTCACATGTTGAAGAAATTTGCCATAACTAAACCAGCTCTCCAGGATATTCT